>JAWPHD010005359.1:57500-157500 GCA_037043455.1 Cyrtodaria siliqua | reverse complement strand
GGCCCTCTGTCTGTCTGTCTGTCTGTCTGTCTGTCTGTCTGTCTGTCTGTCTGTCTGTCTGTCTGTCTGTCTGTCTGTCTGTCTGTCTATCTGTCTGTCTGTCTGGCTGTCTGTCTGGCCCTCTGTCTGGCCCTCTGTCTGGCCCTCTGTCTGGCCCTCTGTCTGGCCCTCTGTCTGTCTGTTTGTCTGTCTGGCCCTTTGTCTGTCTGTCTGTCTGTGTCTGTCTGTCTGTCTGTCTGTCTGTCTGGCCTCTCTGGGTCTCTGTCTGGCCTGTCTGGCTCTCTGTCTGGCTCTCTGTCTGGCACTCTGTCTGGCCTGTCTGTCTGTCTGTCTGACTGTCTGCTGTCTGTCTAGCCTGTCTGGCCCTCTGTCTGGCCTGTCTGGCTCTCTGTCTGGCCTTCTGTCTGCCCGTCTGTCTGTCTATCTGTCTGTCTGTCTGTCTGTCTGTCTGTCTGTCTGTCTGTCTGTCTGTCTGTCTGGGTCTCTGTCTGTCTGTCTGGTCTGTCTGTCTGTCTGTCTGTCTGTCTGTCTGTCTGTCTGTCTGGCTGGCTCTCTGTCTGGCACTCTGTCTGGCCTGTCTGTCTGTCTGACTGTCTGTCTGTCTGTCTAGCTCTCTGTCTGTCTGGCTCTCTGTCTGGCACTCTGTCTGTCTGTCTGTCTGTCTGTCTGTCTTGCTGTCTGGCCTGTCTGGCCCTCTGTCTGGCTGGCTGTCTGTCAGAACATAGTCAGGATTCTACATTAGATATATGTTTGGGATTGTATTACGGGACAATATCCGGGGTCAGGTTTGTGCATACCTAATATGTATGGTCTTTAATTAAGAAACAATATCCAGGTTCAGGTTTGTACATAACGTATATAAATATGGGCCTGTATTAAAGGAGAATATCTAGGGTCAGGTGTGTACATTATGTATATGTATGGGCTTGTATTATGTGACAATAGTTAGAGTCAGGTTTGTACATAAGGTATATATATGGGCGTGAATGAAAGGACAATATATAGGTTCAGGTTTGTACATTATGTATATGCATGGGCTTGTACTACGGGACAATAGTCAAGGCCAGCTGTCTACATAAGTAATATGTATGGGCTTAAATCCAGATCAGGTTTGTACATTATATTCATGCATGGGGTTGTATTAAGGGAAATAGTCGGGGCCAGGTTTGTACATAATGTGTATGTATGTGCTTGTATAATGGAACAACAGTCAGGGTCAGGTTTGTAAATAATACGTATGGGCTTTAATTAAGATACACTATTCAGGTTCAGGAGTGTACATAAATCGTATATACGGGCTTGGATTAAGGGGAAATATCCACTGTCAGGTATTCGGTACACGAATGGGCTTGTATTAAGGGACAATATCAAGGGTCAAGTTTCTACATTTGTTGTCTGTCTGTCTGTCTGTCTGTCTGTCTTGTCTTGTCTGTCTGTCTGTCTGTCTGTCTGTCTGTCTGGCCTGTCTGTCTGTCTGTCTGGCACTCTGTCTGGCTTGTCTGTCTGTCTGTCTGTCTGTCTGTCTGTCTGTCTGTCTGTCTGTCTGTCTGTCTGTCTGTCTGTCTGTCTGTATGGGTCAGGTGTGTACATTATGTATATTTATGAGCTTGTATTATGTGACAATAGTTAAAGTCAGGTTTGTACATAAGGTATATATATGGGCGTGAATTAAAGGACAATATATAGTTTCAGGTTTGTACATTATGTATTTGCATGGGCTTGTACTACGGGACATTAGTCAGGGCCAGCTGTGTACAAAAGTAATATGTATGGGCTTAAATCCAGATCAGGTTTGAACATTAGATTCATGCATAGGGTTGTATTAAGGGAAATAGTCGGGGTCAGGTTTGTACATAATGTGTATGTATGTGCTTGTATAATGGAACAAAAGTCAGGGTCAGGTTTGTACATAATACGTATGGGCTTTAATTAAGATACACTATTCAGGTTCAGGTTTGTACAAAAATCGTATATACGGGCTTGTATTAAGGGGAAATATCCACGGTCAGGTATAAGGTATACGAATGGGCTTGTATTAAGGGACAATATCCAGGGTCAAGTTTCTACATTTGCTTGTCTGTCTGTCTGTCTGTCTGTCTTTCTGTCTGTCTTGTCTGTCTGTCTGTCTGTCTGTCTGTCTGTCTGTCTGTCTGTCTGTCTGGCCTGTCTGGGTCTCTGTCAGGCTCTCTGTCTGGCCCTCTGTTTAGCCCTCTGTCTGTCTGTATGTATGTATGTCTGTCTGTCTGTCTGTCTGTCTGTCTGGCCTGTCTGGGTCTCTGTCTGGCCTGTCTGGCTCTCTGTCTGGCTCTCTGTCTGGCACTCTGTCTGGCCTGTCTGTCTGTCTGTCTGTCTTACTGTCTGCCTGTCTGTCTAGCCTGTCTGTCTGTCTGTCTGTCTGTCTGTCTGTCTGTCTGTCTGGCCTGTCTGGGTCTCTGTCTGGCCTGTATGGCTCTCTGTCTGGCTCTCTGTCTGGCACTCTGTCTGGCCTGTATGTCTGTCTGTCTGACTGTCTGCCTGTCTGTCTAGCCTGTCTGGCTCTCTGTCTGTCTGTCTGTCTGTCTGTCTGTCTGTCTGGCCTGTCTGGCCTGTCTGTCTGTCTGTCAGTCTGGCCTGTCTGGGTCTCTGTCTGTGTCTGGCCTGTCTTGCTCTCTGTCTGGCCCTCTGTCTGTCTGTCTGTCTGTCTGTCTGTCTGTCTGTCTGTCTGTCTGTCTGTCTGTCTGTCTGGCCTGTCTGGCCCTCTGTCTGTCTGTCTGTCTGTCAGAACATAGTCAGGATTCTACATTAGATGTATGTTTGGGATTGTATTACGGGACAATATCCGGGGTCAGGTATGTACATACCTAATATGTATGGTCTTTAATTAAGAAACAATATCCAGGTTCAGGTTTGTACATAAAGTATATAAATATGGGCCTGTATTAAAGGAGAAAATATAGGGTCAGGTGTGTACATTATGTATATGTATGGGCTTGTATTATGTGACAATAGTTAGAGTCAGGTTTGTACATAAGGTATATATATGGGCGTGAATGAAAGGACAATATATAGGTTCAGGTTTGTACATTATGTATATGCATGGGCTTGTACTACGGGACAATAATCAGGGCCAGTTGTCTACATAAGTAATATGTATGGGCTTAAATCCAGATCAGGTTTGTACATTATATTCATGCATGGGGTTGTATTAAGGGAAATATTCGGGGCCAGGTTTGTACATAATGTGTATGTATGTGCTTGTATAATGGAACAATAGTCAGGGTCAGGTTTGTAAATAATACGTATGGGCTTTAATTAAGATACACTATTCAGGTTCAGGTTTGTACATAAATCGTATATACGGGCTTGTATTAAGGGGAAATATCCATTGTCAGGTATTCGGTACACGAATGGGCTTGTATTAAGGGACAATATCAAGGGTCAAGTTTCTACATTTGTTGTCTGTCTGTCTGTCTGTCTGTCTGTCTGCCTGTCTGTCTGTCTGTCTTGTCTGTCTGTCTGTCTGTCTGTCTGTCTGTCTGTCTGTAAGTCTGTCTGTCTGTCTGTCTGTCTGTCTGTCTGTCTGTCTGTCTGTCTGTCTGTCTGGCCTGTCTGTCTGTCTGTCTGGCACTCTGTCTGGCCTGTCTGTCTGTCTGTCTGACTGTCTGCCTGTCTGTCTAGCCTGTCTGTCTGTCTGTCTGTCTGTCTGTCTGTCTGTCTGTCTGCCTGTCTGTCTGTCTGTCTTGTCTGTCTGTCTGTCTGTCTGTCTGTCTGTCTGTCTGTCTGTAAGTCTGTCTGTCTGGCCTGTCTGTCTGTCTGTCTGGCACTCTGTCTGGCCTGTCTGTCTGTCTGTCTGACTGTCTGCCTGTCTGTCTAGCCTGTCTGGCTCTCTGTCTGTCTGTCTGTCTGTCTGTCTGTCTGTCTGTCTGTCTGGCCTGTCTGTCTGTCTGTCTGTATGGGTCAGGTGTGTACATTATGTATATGTATGGGCTTGTATTATGTGACAATAGTTAAAGTCAGGTTTGTACATAAGGTATATATATGGGCGTGAATTAAAGGACAATATATAGTTTCAGGTTTGTACATTATGTATTTGCATGGGCTTGTACTACGGGACAATAGTCAGGGCCAGCTGTGTACAAAAGTAATATGTATGGGCTTAAATCCAGATCAGGTTTGAACATTAGATTCATGCATAGGGTTGTATTAAGGGAAATATGTCTTGCAGACCCAGACAGGCCAGACAGACAGACAGACAGACAGACAGACAGACAGACAGACAGACAGACAGACAGACAGACAGACAGACAGACAGACACACACACAGACAGACAGACAGACAGACAGACATACAGACAGACAGACAGATAGACAGACAGACAGACAGACAGACAGGCAAACTGACTGACAGACAGACAGGCAGACAGACAGACAGACAGACACACAGACACACAGACAGACAGACACACAGACACACAGACACACAGACAGACAGACAGACAGACAGACAGACAGACAGACAGACAGATAGACAGACAGACAGACAGACAGACAGGCAGGCAAACTGACTTACAGACAGACAGACAGGCAGACAGACAGACAGACAGACAGACAGACAGACAGACAGACAGACAGACAGACAGACAGACCGACATACAGGCCAGACAGACCCGCAGACAGCGACCCAGACAGACAGACAGACAGAGAGCCAGACAGAGACACATCCTTGTCATTTAACATTGTTTACTATGGGAAATCATAAAAAGAAAACTGTTCCAGTACATTTCAAGCTGCATTAATCCGTCTCGGAATGAATTCCAATTGGTTTCACTGGCGTTTTTATTGTTTGACTTCTTATGCAATGAATGTTTTTGTGAAAATGATTTCTTTGTGAAATGTAACTAAAGAAACCTGGAAATGCACGTGCATTTCATATCACCAATGTGGAATGCACTAAATCCAGATTTGCACGTGAAACAATGTTAAATGTCAACTCGTTATATGTATTGTATCCTATTTTGCCCAAAATGCCTCAAATTCTAACTTTTAAAAGGATTTGTTTTGTGATGCGTTTCCGTTGACCGTGCGTAAATTTCCAAAGAACGGCAATCTATCATTTAAATATTCTGCGCATTCTGATTTAAATAGGATGTTATTGCATGTCCAATGTTCAGACATGTTTCTATAACAAATACTCTTTACCTGTGTTTCTAAATTACCTGGATTTATTCCATGTTGCGAGTTAGGAACATTGAGCATGGCTCTACAAATTGTCAGCTTGTTGGAAGTGTCAGCTAACTCAGTACGCAGTCTTGCCAGCTCTATACGCCTTTCCAATAAGTAGGCACTTATCGATTTATCTCCCCTGTCAAGTTGCGTGACGTCATAACAAGGACACTTTTTCAACACGCTGTGTAATGTTGTGCTGTCGCAGGTAGCATGGTGGCTTATACGCGTTTGCCGATTTTCTGAACAGTTACAGGTAAGAAGCAAGCATCGGATATTGTTTTATTTTATCAATATTACTTATTTTTTGGCAATTTGTTATAGATATATTACCCATCAGAACTTTTTTAGGGACGATTGAGTTGAAATATTATGGGCATGGCATAATTTCTAAAGTTCTTTTACACGACTGGGTGTGTTTTTTATTGAGAAACTCGGAATATTTGCGAGCTTCATGTTTCAACGAAAAAAGGACGTTAATATTTAGATTATATTTATATAATTTCCGAAGTGTTTATCGATAAACATGACAAGCGAAGATATCCGTTTGCTGCCCAGAGCCTTTTTCAGTTACCCCACCCACCCTGCATCCACACACTTTGTACTACATGTAGGTTACATGTTGGACAGTAGTTTTAATATCCATTTATAACTGGAAACATGTATTAAGTATTAAAATATGAAATAAACGGTATTTTTTTGTTTCAGTGGATAGAATACATCTCTGGATAGAAGGACAAATCATCAATGGCAAGTGCAGAGAAGCTCCAATTGGGACAGTCTCAAAACTGAAGTGTTCCATGTCCTTGTAAAATAGTAAGTTTGAGATACTTCTGACCAAAATATATTGTATTTGCTATCAAAAAGAATGATTGTGTGATACTTTTATGCATTGGCATATTGAAGAAAATGTATTAAAGATGCAGCAATCTTTACAAAATAACAGATAATTATACTGCATATAATTGTCTGCACATCAATTTATCTTTATACCTCTAGCAATAGTTTCATTAAAAAAAAATAGCGAACCCAGTTTTGAAGAAAATAACTGATCACTTGTTTCTAAATGCAGCAATTTTATTAGACATAATTGATTCATTTCAGATTAACCAGAATCCGGTGTTGCAAAAGCTAGACAGCTACACTTTCAAAACTGCCTGGGAGTTGGTGTAGGGCAGACTTACAGGCTGTGGACTCAAAATACAAGCCATTGCCTTTGGGTTAAAATGTTGACGACCCGGGTTCAAACCTCTGCGGTGCCACCGAGTTTCGTTGGTGTGTTCTTTGGCAATGCACGTAGCCGCATCCGTCTGATGGTGACATAAACCGGAGTAAGAGGAGGACGTGGATTTCTATTTACGTCATGTATTCTTCATCTATCTCTGGGTGGCTCTAAATAACCTATGATGTGTTGATAAGCGTTTAAACATCTTTCCATTCAGAACATGGATGGTTTGATAGCACAGACCAATGAGACTAATGCTGAAGAGCAAGGATAACTGGGAATAACAGGAAGAAAGTGACGAGACTAAATTAAATTTATGGACAACAACAGAAGTATTCTGATTATGCGTGTTAAGTTTAACAAATTCTATTGAAGTACCACAATTTTCTATGAAAATTACTTTGTGTCAGGCTTGAGTGATGTTGGATTACTTGAAGTACACATTTTGCTTGTGTCTGGTGTTTTAATAATGTACAAGTATGGATTTGTTCGGGCAAATAATTAGACATACATGTTGGTTATCTTTTAATGGTTGCTTATAACACATACAATCGTGTACTTTTATTTTGTTACTGGTTTGGTTGTGTCATGTATGATTAAATTCAATTTTCCTCAATTGTCTTCAGTTATACTTTTATAAATATCAAATGGTATCACATGCGATTATAATAAATAATAAGGTTCGGCCTTAATGGGCGCCCGTCGGTCCGAAACCAGTTTTTTGTACGGACCGAGCGTCCTTGATAGCCCATCGGTCCGTGTGACTATTTATTGTCGGTAGTCATTAAATTAAATATAATTTAACACATACAGATGGTGCCACGCGGAACTTGCCTTTTATTTAAAATAAAATCATCTTCCGAGTACCTGTTTAGAAACCACTGAAAACCAGTGTTGTAATATCGCACATGTGCTTCTTATAATTTCTACAACCCGTTACGCGTATCACAAATCTTCGAACCCTGGGCATGATGTTGTATTACCACATGTTGTGTAATAACAGCGGAAGATCTCACTCTTATCCAGTCTTATATAAATAGTATTAAAACTTAACTTAAAAGGCACACTTGACAACTTCCTCATATTATTATATTATTAAGTTTTTGTTTTATTAAATTTAAAACAAAACTAATTATTGATTCATCATGTTCATAGTACCGGTACATGATACACATTGTTAACTTTGTCATTAAATATAATTTCTTAAAGTGTGGAAAAAGTCAAATGTCTCTTTAAGGTGTTCAATGTTTGGGGTTGGTGGTACTATCTTTCAGCTTTAACAATACTATATACAGCCTTGCAAGTTCAAGATAGCATCAGCGGCCTCGGTAGCTCAGTGGATAAGGCCTCGGCTTTAGAGCTTCAGACCTCTGCATCCCGTGGGTTTGCTCTCTGGCGGAGGCATGTCTGATGGGAAACTTCATCTTAACTCCCACTGAGGTTGCTGTACCAACATAACCTAATATGATGTGATAACAGAAGGTAAACCCCACTTCTTTCGAGAGAGCATCAGATGAATTCATGAAATGGACTGGTTATCTCTGAATTATCATTAGCAGTTTAGCTATGATCAATTCATATATTAAACTGACATTGAAACAATTATAGAAAAGTGACAAATAAATGATGATAATTGTTTCATTTTTACAATATTGAATTTTCTCAATACTTTATAATGCATAAATTAAACAGGTCAACACATTTTAAAGGAACACCCGTCAATCATGATATTGCTTCCGGTACATGATATTAAGAAAGAATATCGCCTTATTTAATCCTATCTTTAATTGAAGGCTTGAAATGAATATGGTTCAAAGGCAAAGACGAATTATTCAGGAATAAATCCATTGTGTGTTTGAATGAGTGTTTATTTCAACCGTTCGCATATAAGTTCATTGAACCAATAAGTTGACCACTAACTTGTCGATTGAGAAGTGCACATGAAAAAGTGTTTATGCCATGAAATCTGCTTCAAGACATTTTCCTATTTTTGAGAATTTACAAAATAATAGGATCTTAAAAAAGGCTAATAATTCGCAAACTGTCCACATTTGATGCATGATCCCAGCCACGGTCAGTGGAATTCCTTAATTTTGGGCATAGTGTGTTCAACATGAATCCCATCAGTTGCTATACTTTTTTTTGTGGTTATTTGCTAACACATTTAACCAACTTTACCAAGGAATGGTGAAATGTTCAGTGAAACACCGCTTGGTAGAAAAGGCCAGATATTCTCGAAACCTTTAGGGCTCTATGAGCCATACTGCTGTCCGTTAATAGTTTGTAATTCCACTCCTAACAGAGATTTTCTTATTTGAAATACAACTAGTGTACATCTGTGACACCCATTTCTGACCTAATCTTCATCCGGAAAGTGTAAGAAGCACACTGCTTTACTTCCATTCAACTGAAATGATGAAAACAATATTCTGTAAGACACTCCACAGAAACAAACATGTTTTACACGGTCACCTCTAACGGGTTTAACTTTGTCTATAACAAAATGAAATTATTGTTGATTTTCAGAAATTGTTTGCCCAAAATAAAGCAAGCAGTTAGCTTATAGTATTTCTCTTAAAAATAGTGTGCTAGTCATTTTAAGTTACTTGTAGGTCGAACATTGTATACATGACGAATTCAAAGGAAAACATTTTTAAATTCTTCATACTGAAGTTCCTATATTTATATGCATGAATTGAGACACATTTACCACAACAAAATAATTAAAATGAACACAGAACCTGTTTACCAAGAAATAAGTATCTCGTGTCGAGAATATATTTATTTTGCCGCTTATGCGTTACAAGAATTTTATAAAGTCAACTTACATTCTTTTCAAACAGATGATCAGATCTTGATTGCTGCTCTCTCTCCATGTCGGGGTATATATTTTCATAGGTCCATTGTCGGTCATTACTGAAAACATATAAAGTAAATAATGAATGAAATGGGGTTTACAACCTGTTAAGTTTATATTTGGACAGCAACCTCAGTGACTTATGAGGTGAAAGATGAAGTTTCCCATCAAACATGCCTCCGCCATGGAACGAACTCAGGCGGTTCAGAGGTCTGCAGCTCTTAAAGCAAGGCCTTAATTATCCACCGAGCTTCCAGAAAAAGAAATTTATTACTAATATAATCAATTGGCAATGAGAAAATCAAATGACCGCCATTGACTTTGTGTCATGACAATAATATAGTTATTTAATGGCGGAGACAATAATTTGCATGATCCTTCTTTTCACCTAGGGCAAATGGTGTTACTATTGACAATGAAGTCATTAAATAATATAGTTGTTAAATATAGTTATTTAATTTAGTGGTCAATAGTTACAGCTATTTGCCCGAGGTGCATGGACGAATCGTGAACTATTCATAACTTTTACATCCGGTCAATTTCCGATACATTGATGCCTCTGCGATATGATGCCAACCATTCAATAGTTCATCATGTGACCGCGCAATAGTAAATTTAGCGTGCAATAGTACTACTGAGACCTTGACGCCTAGTGCAATAGTACCCTTCTCGGGTCAGTAGTAGCTCACTTTGATAACTCTAACCATTGAATTCTAAGTTCTATTGACCGGTAATTTATATAGTGCTTTATTACATGATTTAATATAACAAGCCGGTCATTCTGTTATAGTCTAAACTACTGACCAGTAATTTATACCGGAGATAATGTAACGGCAATTAATTTCTCATGTATTAATGCATGAATCTCCATGATCAATCAATGTTGTTGTGATATTTACCCGACGGCCCGTTAAGCTCAGTTGTTAGAGCACTTGCCGTGTAAGTGAGGGTCCCATGTTCAAGTCCTGGTGCTGGCTGCACTCCACACCCCCCCCCCCCCCTCACACCCCTCACCCCACCCTTATCCACGCTCAATTACACCAAAAATTACAACATTAAAGAAGTACTTTGTGAGCGTTACCATGTTTTCCTTCACATTATTGGGGGCGGGAGAAGATGGGGCAAATATTTGCCCCCCGAATCTGAACAATGAGGGGGCGGCTCCCACACCCCTCCCTGGCCACACGGCTCCTACGCCTATGTTGTCATAACAATAAATAACGTCATATGTATCAGCGAGTATGCATAAGTATAATTTTTCTTAAAGTAATAATATGTAATAGCATTAAATTCTTGAAATATCGAGTATCAACGTAATCCGTTCCGACTCCCCACCCACTACTTTTTCAGGACGTCCTGATTTGTGAACCATGATTTTAGACACATTTCGGCACTTTATTAACTATTCTATAGACAAACAAGCTACAAATTTATTCATTTAATATAAAAAATTCATACCTTTCAGGAACCTCCGTTAATTTCAGTTAAATGGTTAGGTTATTGTAAATCTTTCGATATGCCGCAAATTTCTGGGGAATTCCGTGAGTCCTGTTTATGACGTCACGCATCATACGATCGATAACTCCTACCGGCATTAAGTGTACTTTAGGAAAGGCGTATATTCATGCTGGCTACCGTGTTGGCCAGATCAACCTAGATAACAGATATAAAGCAATGCGATAATGCGACTATAAGTAGCGTTTTTATCAGTTACAGAGAGTTCAGTTTACAAAGTACAGTCAAATCTGCTCAAGGGCCATCTCAATAAGGAGACAACCTACTTTAGGATAATACCGTTTCAGTTCCAAATTGTATTGTTTCAAATATTAAAATGCATCTGTATAAAGAGATTCCCTTTAGTGGTCTTTTAATACAGGTTTGATTGTAAACTGGGTTTCAACTTCAATCGTAACTGTATCACCTGGCTTTTATTGAGCAGGAGTTCTTTATTAGCCAACATGCCGTGCTGTTATTGTTCTCTGTTTGTAGCTTTGCCAGCTCTGCTTCCTTCATTCATAGTGTGCTCTGTGTGACATTCATCTGCTTAGCTAGTACATCGAAATTGCTTTGTAGTGCAGTCATAGTGGACCACAGAGAGTTGACATTAGTGCTTATACCGTCTATGTCTTTACACGAGCAGCTCTGAAAAAGATGGTGAAGTATCACTAAAAGTGATAGTATACTACAGAGAGCTGACATGATTGTTTATACTCCACACGAACAGCTCGGAAAAAGATGGTAGTGTAGCATAATACTAAATGAATAAACACCTAATGCTCATTTTGTTTTTTCTATAAAATTAGGTATACAAGTCGAACAGGAAATGTAGCATTCACAGAATACAGCCTACAAAACAAACAACAATTTCAAGAAAAAAAGAATTGACAATAGGTGTACTGCATATGAAACGGTCAGTGGCAAAAGAAAAGGTCGTTGGGGTTTTAATCAGGCTCTAGGGTACACCAAACCTCACTTTTCCCGTATTGTCATCCCAAGAAAGCGGATCAGTGTAAATAAAGATTCCCAGCCAGGCTACATCCTCTTACAATCTATGTAACATTAATAGGCATTATAAGTCATATAAGTCATATATATATATATATAAGTCATATATATATATATTATATATATATATATATAGATGGGGAAGAAACATTTATACAGTGCTACAGTTTATAAAAACCCAAACGCTTTCGGCTTACGCCTTCATCAGGAGTACACAAACATACGAAACAAAAAGACACTAAAATACACGGCAGTTTAAATAAAACTCTTAAAAAACAATTTATCGTTTGGTAGTGTTGCAGAAACTGGTTACTTTGAATAGACACTCTTGAGCCAAATGTGATACTAATAAAATAACATATCTGGCTGGATGAGGGTAAAACTGTACCCTGACATTTAGTTATGAAGAGAGAGTAAAAATGTGAAAAAGATAACACAAACCCAACCTCAAAACCTAAAACCTAAAATCGATACTGCAGGATAAAGTATAAAGCAACTCCAAAGCTAATAAAAACAATGAATAAGGCTTTACTAAAGATCAGACTACACCAATTACCAACCAATCAGCGGGCAGGGGAAAAAAGTTCCGGGGTAAATTCGGAGATATTACACAGAATCTCTTAATTTTGATTGGTTGTCAAGGGAAACAAACCAAAATATCTTGCTAAAAAATTAAAATTCAACTTTTGAAGAGTACTTATAAAGATTAAATCATACATTTATGCAATGTATTCATAATGTGTTGCATACTCAAAGAAAGCTTTTTCAAAACATACTCAACGTATAGCTTCTGTATGTTTTTTTGATAAAACTAAGAAGGTCTTTCAAAACAAGTAATAAAAAATATAGCTTCCTATATTAGGGAATTCAGTACAGAGCTTAGAGCTATAAGGTAGGCCTATGGAAATGAATTGGTGTAGTATGACCTAAAGATAGATTCTGTATAGGGTGAAAGTGAAAGTAAACATCCTTTTTTTCTAACACAATGATATGAAAGTGTGAGAAATGTTGAATTATTGTGTATTTTGACTTTTCTTATAACTCTTTTCATGGTTTTTAAATATTTGAAAGTTTTATGATGCAACATAGGTCATTTAAATTCCTTTATTGAGGGTAGTGGACACAAAATTAGTCATACCTGATACCTGGTATACAAAATTGGCCTGTAATGCACATGTTTGACTAGTTAAAGGTATATCTAGTAAGTTTTATTCATTTCTGAGGGCTTTGCATACATTGTTTGGCAAAAATGTCAGAAAGCGACAATCTACATCTGTCCGAAAAATGTCGAAAAGCCGCTTTTGTCTGTTTTGAAAAAGATGTTGAGGTAAACTCTGACTTTGAGTGCATCGCTTCTATACGGTTAGTGTTGATATGCAAATATGTTATGCGGTTAAATACATTTTACAAATTAAATTATTTAGTTGGCAAAAAATATGACCGTTTGTATGTTTTTCAAAAGTGTTTTTCTACCCCTTCATTTTAATGAATTTTCATGGATCTGTACTTTAAGCAGTGCTTATTGGCTGCATGGTTACATGAAAATGACCTGTAAAGATAGTATAAACAATATCTAATAAAAAAATATAATAAACAGTACATTAACAGGCAATCTTGTGTTTAATGAGCATATTGTAAAACATGGTATGTCCCTAAAAATGGAGTTGGGGAGGATAGTCTCAGAATTATTTTTTGTCATTTCTAAATTGAAAAGTTGCATTTTTTAGATGGTTTTACATATAGAACCTGCTGAATAATGTTTATTAATTCATTTGAAGGCAGATTTTGAATACATACAAAAAAAGTGGCGTTTTATGGTAAAATCTGCTATTTTGACCCCTGAAAATCACAAATATCATTTTTTAGTAGATATTATTTTCAAGATAGCTTCAACTGGTTGAAAATCACATTTTGTTGATGAAATCAATTTAAAATCCCTTTAATTGGAACGGTTGTCGAGATATGGCATTTTGAAGATTTTGGATTTACGCGTAACAACTGAAGGAATTTTGCTTTAGCCAAAGCTCTTTTAAGCCCTCATATTTTGTCGAAAAGGATTTATTTCTAAAAAAGAATGACATCACAGTAGGAACGCCAGCCCTATGGCGTAGGAATATTTATCAAACAAGGTCACGTGATAAAATCGATAACAAAATGACATTATCGGGAAAATTGTCACTGGTCAGATTTCTTCACCTCTTATTTATAAACTGTGATTATAACAAAACACAATCACAGATCGTTGTTAAAGTAATAATATTCACAAACTATTGTTTGGTCGAACATAATTGGTGTACACTTCGTGTAATTCCCATTAATAGTTAAAGGTATTTTTCAAAGGGATGAATTTAGGTTGTTTTAAGGTTTAAATTGCCAAAAATGCGCTTTTAAATCAAAATCGATTTATTTTGTCATTTTAGAAGCGAGAATAAAAACAAATGCATGTACGCGTAGATAAATCTTTCCTCTGTCCATATGCAAATTTTTAATGAAATCGGAGACAAGTACTTTTTTTTCCCCAAAATTAACTAACATGACCCACGGACGCAAAGACGGCATAATGCATATACATTTACAGACGCGACCGGGTACACAAGAAATGAAATAATTCCATTATTTCAATACATATATTTCAAATGTATGTATCCATGCATTCCAGATTAAATTTCTGATCTATACATCCTTTTGGTTTATGCCGGAGTGCTCAGAATAGGTTTTAACAAACCAAATTGTAACGGTACGTCGGGAAAGGAAATGAGGATAGTGGAAATATATGTTGCAGTGCTAATTTTCTGAATCCGAAAAAAATGCAAAAAAAAAAAGTTTTAACAACGAGAATGAATTTTTTTTCTTGAAAGTGTTCATTGACATGTCTACTATTAAAACCCAAAATTTAAAGTCAATCAGAAAAAAGTACTTTTTTTTCCCCAAAATTAACAAAGTACACCGTGTTCGCCAAAATATGAACAATCGCCTTTCGAAGTTAATGTACACGCGGGATATAAAACCATGAAATTGTGAAATCCTTTTTAAGAGATATATTGATTTCAAAATTGTTCTGTATTTAATAAATTATTAGAGTAGAATGTTCACCGTTTTTCTCAAGGACACCATTACAGTAGTATCCCTGCAACCCCGCCCCTCATTCCACCCCCACCACCCTCCATACCGTATTGATTAAGTTGTATATAGCTGCGAATGCGCAGTTTTAATCAAATTCGATTTATTTCATCATTTTAGAAGCGAGAGAAAAAAACAAAAGCATGTACGCGTAAATACATCAGTCCTCTGTAGATATGTAAAATATAAAAAAAATCGGAGGCAAGTACTTTCTTCCCCCGAAAATTAACGAAGTACACCGTAATCGTTTAAATACGCCGAATCGACGTTCCAAATCGATGTTCGCACGGAATACAATTGTGGAATTATGAATTCATTTATAAAGATAAATCGATTTCAGCATTGTTCAGTAGTTGTTATATTATTGATGTAGTATGTTCACAGTATTTATGAGAGCAACATTACGGTAGTATCCCTCCAACCCCGTGGGCTTCCCTCCTCCAACCCGTACACACAATACGTTGTGTATTGCTGAGAATGCGCCTTTTATTCAAATCGATTTATTTCGTCATTTTAGAAGCGAGCATAATAATAAAATCATATAGATACATCTCTCCTCTGTATATATGTAGAATTTCAATAAACGGAGACAAGTACTAATTAAGTAACAGGACCGTCCGACCCAAAGACGGCAACATTCATATTCATTAAGGAAAGACGACCGGCTACAGAAACAATTTAATAATTTCGTTATGTAAACACATATATTTAAAATGTATGTGTTCATGTATTTTACACTAACTTTTTTATCTATACATGCTTTGGGTTTATGTCAGAGTGGCCAATTTATTTTAACAAACAATGTTGCAACGGTATATCGGAAAATGAAATCATGATGGCGGCAACATACGTTGCAGAGTTAATTTTCGAAATCAGAAAAAGCGATAAACTAATATAAGTTTAACAGGCAGAAAGAAGTATATTCTATTAACTGTTCTTTTAAAACTGAGGGGGCGATTCGAGTTTTAAAGAAAGCAAGATTGGCATGTGTCCCTTTAACCAAGTAAATAAATGACTGACGAGTAACAGACATGCTACTGTCAGTAACAAACATGATTATGTGTAGACTCGAAGATTTCATAACATAAACATGTGGACATGACATTGTGTAAATGGAGCACTTGCCAGATTTGTGGTGTTGTGAAACACTGTACGCGTGAATCCAAAAAGTGCGGGTCGTTTATATTTATAGGGCATATATAGTTATATATATATATTTATATATATTATTCTTTTATATTTATATGTTCACAGAACGCAGTCATACTCACTACTATATTGAAAGTAAATACTGAATATACATGTGCGGTGCGTTACGATCTGTAGTATTTGAAAACAGACATATCAAACATTTCCCTGAACATATATACTATATTCATAGAATTATTATTTCCTGGAAAAAAAATACATGTTTGTTTTCAGCAGTTGAAATCTACTATATTCTGCGAATATTGCTACTTTGAAAATTTGAATACGTCTGTTTTCATCAAATAGCATGTTTTGTTTGTTTTAATATATCTATTTTTTAATTTATGATATAAAAAAAAAAATGGATGATCGGAATATGTCTTACACACTGTTGAATCCTGTAATTTAACAACAAGTGGTTTGGTTCACAGGCGACAGTATCGGTGAACAAAACCACTTGTTTTACCGGATTCAACATCGTGCAAGACAATATTCATATATTATACCATTAATATTATAACATGTGTGTTGTAACATATGCTTATCCTTGGATAGTGGATGTCTGCAGGGAACTTGACCTTTTACCTAAAAATCAAACGATCATCCTCTTTCCACTGTCCACCAATGAAGTTTCATGAAATTTGCTTTAGGTAAGAGGAAAAACTGCGTGGGCAATACTTTTCATTTTCCGGTCATGGTAACGGACCTTTCAACTACTGACTTCAAAATAAACAGGGATTATCATTTCACCAAAGGCATTCAAAGTATGAAGTTTTATGAAATTAGCTTCAGAGAAAGTAATAAAGAGTTTGTACAAAGTTTCGTCAAAATCCAACAAGTAGCGAAGACAAGATTTGTGACGGACGAACGGAAAGGCCAAATATAATCTGTCTCACCTACCACATTGTGGTGGAAGACATAAATATAAAGGCAATATTTTAGTTCATATGTATACTTTATTAAGCAAATAATTGAGCGAACATAAACTTCAGCATTGACTCTGGCCAGTGGTGTACATGGAGTCTTCTTCCACATGACGTGCAGACTGAAAGAAAAGAAAGACATAGAATAAAAAGTTAATATAAGTCGAGCAGAGTATTCAATTTGAATCAGGTGTTGCGAGGGGAGCTAGGGCATGTTTAGGGGAATGGGACAGTTTAAAATTTAATTATTGTTTAACGCCTCATCAACACGTTGTTTAGGTTATTTCGAGCCGCCCCAAAGAGAGGAGGAAAGATACATAGGCATCCAGGAACCCTGCCCTACGCTTACTACCGATTAGATACCTATGGTTCTTTAAAGTGCTTGGAGGACAGACTCCGATACACAGGACCAACAGGTTTACGTTCCCATCAGACGAACAAGGCTAGCAGGACACATCGAAGTAACCCATTGGCGCCAGTAAGAATTGAATCCGTGTTCACTGGATTCAAAGCCGATATGCTATAAACGTCCCTTGACCAAAACTGAGTAAATGGCGCATCAAGTAAAGGGTCAATACATATTATATTGTGTATCATACGAGTATATGATTGAACTGACATGATTATAGAACCATTTTAATGTATGTTTCACCCAACAGTACAGCAAGAATCTATTATATGGAAAGTAAAATCTGACAGAGGGTGCAATACTCTATAAGCCATTTTTACTAGAAGGGGAATAAAATACAAGTGTTGCCAAAAATCTAAAATTGTTAAATTTTACACGTTTTGTTCATAGGATATTTTACTTTAATGACTTAGTAAGGTCATCTACATGGGGAGAAAACATTAATATACAACTATTTATTTTCTCTCTCAAAACCTGGTGATGCCGCTAGTTTTAGAAATAAAACATGATTAAATAGGGCAGTTGAGAAGACACTTTTGTAGATGTGTGGTCTGTTCTGATGTGCAAATGTGTAAAACAGACACAAGATTGGAAATTTGCTCTGTGTCCCTTTAATAAATTGGGGACCCATCACATAGACCAATTAGATGATGTTAAAGGGACACACGGCAATCTTGAAGTATTTATCAATCTTTAACAATAGCATCTCCATTTTTAACCTGGTAACATTTTAAATTTAAACCTGCTTGCATTAAAAGTTAAATAAAAGTGTTTCATTTTGTCTTCGTTATTCTATCAAATACTTAACTATATTATAGGTGCACTATTATCAACAGTAAGTAATGTGTAAAACAATTTCTTCTAAACTATTCTAATAAATAATATTAATGATGCACAAATGCAAACTATGCAGAAAAATTAACCGAACTCCAGAAGTTTTAAACAAATAAAGACTGCCTAGTGTCCCTTTAACACAACTTGTTTTCGCATTTATCCAGTACATGTAGTCATATGACAATCACGCTGCACTATCACTGATTTATTTTTTACTCTAACTTTGAACAGCACCGTGCAAGCATAACACAAGCTCCATTTAAAGAACTACACAAGTGCAAACAATTTTTAAAAAGGCTCTTACCTCCATATGATCCAATGGCATTTAATACGGCTTGACACTCTGAAGTCGTCAGTACAATTCACTTAGAGCTGCTCAAGGGCACGATTCACATTTGAGGCCTCTCTGAAATCAACATCAATCCAATGTCAATGATCAAACAGACATAGTTTATCCTTTGTTATACATAATGTAACATATTTAAAAAAGAAAAGATAAAAGAAGAACTAAATTGAATAAAGCATGAATACTACTTGTGCTCAATAACACGGTTAATGTAATAAAACATCTCTCATCATTCATTATACATTTAAAATATAATGTAGCCCAACTGGAGATCCATTAAAACATTGTTCCACTTTCACAGCATATTTCCAGCCCATGGAATAGTCATTTCTTTTGAGACACACTGGAGGCAAGCGTAGAAGCTCCACCGTCTTAAAGGCTTTTAAGTGAAATGTACTTTCTCGCGTTGTTTTTTTCGCAACAGAAAGTATGTAGTAAATGTAAATAAATGTAAATTCAAAATCACTTCCTTGCCTCAAAACTTTACTGTACATAAATATGAATCTGACCGATTTCAGTCAAATTACATTGTTTCAATGGTAGTTGTATCGGGTTATGTATTCACGAATGTGCGAGAAAATGGGGATAACATAACGATATGGAGACAACGCTAACTATTTAAATTCATGCATCTGAGGGGTGGGGTTGGAGGGGGTTTCTAGTTTTTTTTACCCCCTCCTTGTTTTCGGTATGCAAGCTCCATCTACCCCCACACCCCATCTACCGTACTTGGGTGGGGGCGGGGTGCGGGGGACATTGATAGCATTTCTACTAGCAATTGTTTTATTCCACGAAACGCTCTACAGTTTACAGTACATCCAGTTACTGGAAAGATCGGAGTACACGAAAAACACTTATAGTGATTATGAACTTTCTATTATACAGTATACACCACTTTTTTAGGCACTGTATTTGGCCAATGTCTAAATATGCACGATCTAAAAGCGGGGTGTACTGTTTATTAACAAACACATTGAAATGACAAAACAAATACCTTGATCATGGACCTCCAGCAGCAGACAATAATCCCAAATCCAACTTGCAACAACATGTCAATTTCACGTGTCAAGTTATGTCACGGTGACCTGTCAGTCACCAACACTGCATCGTGTTGACACATAATGGGACGTTATTTCGTCCGGTAAGGTATTAGTGTTTACATAATATACGGTATGAAACACTGTACGCGTGTTGTTAGACTCCATAGGTACCCGTAGTGCTCGCCGAAGTAGCGCGCCCAATTTCGGGTGTAAAAAAATGGCGTCTGTTTTAATTGAAAATTCGTAAAATAGTCCGTAAAATACAAAGAAATAGTCCATGTTCGCGGAGTTAAAATGCGAACAGAACTGATATGTTATAGGTCCGTGGCGTTTCTACTGGCATTTCTCTCAGATCGAAGTAATCAAACAATTTAGCCAGAAAAAAACAACTTCAGTCAGTTTTGAATGTCTCTTTAAATCAGACTACACCAATTACCAAACCAATCAGCGGGCAGGGAAAAAGTTCCAGGGTAAATTCGGAGCTATTACACAGAATCTCTTAATTTTGATAAGTTGAAGAGTACTGATAAAGGTTAAATCATACATTTGTGCAATGTATTCATAATGTGTTGCATACTCAAAGAAAGAAGTATATTTTACATTTTCCTCATGTTTCTACATGCAAGTAGGTGGGTCAGCACCATCCGACCCAAACAGCTTTTTCAAAACATACTCAACGTATAGTTTCTGTATGTTTTTTTGATAATACTAAGATAGGTCTTTCATAACAAGTAATAAAAAATATAGCTTCCTATAATAGGGAACTCAGCACAGAGCTTAGAGCTATAAGGTAGGCCTATGGAAAATGAATTGGTGTAGTATGACCTAAACAAATAAAATAAAATAAATGGAGATATTTTGATCAAGGGAAGTAACAAAAGTACTATAATAGAACATTGCTGGTTGGATGAAAGTAAAATTGTACGCTGACATGTATGATTAGTTATGAAGAGAGAGTATGTGAGTGAATAACCCTACCTATATACATAAGACAAAGAATCGATACTGCAGGATATAGCAAAAACAACTCCAAAGTTAATTGAATAAGGCTAAAATAATATATAAATGGAGAAAATTGGATCAAGGGAAGTAATAAAAACCGGAGTATGTGTGTTTACATTTATATATTCTGTTAGATGTATCTAGTCCCCTTTGTTGATTCCTACTTGATGTTTTGTGTTTAAACGTCTTAACTAGTACGTTTCACGCAATTTACGTTCTGCGTTGGTCCAATTTGGATTTTGTTCGATGCATGTCAGAGACAAGTCGTTGAACGTGTGGCCTTCTGAACTGAAGTGTTCGGCCGCTGGCGACCTAGCAAACATACGTAATTTACAATCGGAGCGATGGAGGTTAAATCGGAGGTTCAACGCCTGCTTTGTTTCACCGACATACTGTAAACAAAGCAGGCGTTGAACCTCCGATTTAACCTCCATCGCTCCGATTGTAAATTACGTAGGTTTTCTAAAAAATATCTCCATTTATTTTATTTTATTTGTTTAGCCTTATTCATTGTTTTTATTAGCTTTGGAGTTGCTTTATACTTTATCCTCAGTATCGATTTTAGGTTTTAGGTTTTGAGGTAAGGTTTGTGTTATCTTTTTCACATTTTTACTCTCTCTTCATAACTAAATGTCAGGGTACAGTTTTACCCTCATCCAACCAGATATGTTCTTTTATTAGTATCACATTTGGCTCCAGAGTGTCTATTCAAAGTAACCAGTTTCTGCAACACTGCCAAACGATAAGTTGTTTTTTAAAGAGTTTTATTTAAACTGCTGTGTATTTTAGTGTTTTTTTGTTTCGTATTTGTTATTTTCGTGTTTGTGTACCCCTGATAAAGGCGTAAGCCGAAAGCGCTTGGGTTTTTATAAACTGTAGCACTGTATAAATGTTTTTTTCCCCATCTATTAATATGTGTGTGTGTGTGTGTGTGTGTGGAGAACATTTTGTACAAACCACTTACCAGCGGATTCGAACCCGCACATAGGACATCAATGACGGGGATTTCTTTATTTACACTGTCCTGTTTTAATGGGATGACAGTAGGGTAAGTGAGGTTTGGTGCACCCTAGAACCGGTTTAAACCACCAGTGGCCTACTTTGCCACTGACCGTTCCAAGGCGGTAGCCCTATTGTCAACCCTTTTGTGTTTGTGATGTCGTTTGCATTTATTATTACTTTTGCCTTCTTGTTTGTTTGTTTGCGTGTTTGTTTCTGTGTTTTGTGGTTGACTGTCCTCCTTGAATGCTACTTTCCCTAGAAAATCCTAGAAGCCAAAAAGCAATTATTCAATGGCTTTGCAGATGCTACAAGATAATTAACGGCAACACAAGATTGAAGGCAGACATCAAAGCGTAACCATCCCTTTCAGGATTTAGATAAACGTCATCGTATGGTCCACAATCTGTCCGGTCATCCCACAACAGCACAATCAAAGAGGAAAGCATAGCGCCGAACCGTAAGTTATCTACAGTTAATTTCATTAGTACTGGTTCTACACAGGAATAATACGAGAGTGATTAAAATAAGTTCAGAGAGCTTTCGCTACAATCGATGTAAAACAAAGCAGTTTAAACTAAGTGTAAATGGGTCAACCACTTTCCAACACGTTTAATAAAGACGGTATGAACGTGATCATTGCCAAGGATCTTACGACGTTTGCAAATCATGTCACCATAGAAGTCAGGTTGTGATATTCCTTGTCGCTGAAAAGTTCTTAATTACTTTGATGTTTTTAAAAGTAGATCAGGGTTATGACAATACAATTTTGCAAAACAAATCTAAAATGAGAAAAAGGTTCCTATAGAAACCACAGCACAGGTTATGTTAACATTAGCCCTGGTGTAGTAGTTTAATTATAAAGGTTACGCAACTCGATGTCTAGCTTCAGAAAACAAATGAGAAACATAAACCCCAGAAGCTGTTGTTCGTTGAATATTCTCGCCCAAGTGGAGATCATTAACGATGTCAACATTGAAATCATCTCTTGTCATGTATTTTGCTTATTATTTCTCCATTTTCAATAGAGAGATGAAATCGATAATAGAAGTGACTGTATCAGAAATATTAATTGTGTTAAGTTGATTCTTTAGAGTAGATAATATTAACCATACAGAAAAAATGTTGTCATTGTTCAGTATACCATGCAGATACCGAAAGTTGTTATTAAATGCTTCGATGACATCTGCCTGAGTACCTGCTGAAGACTAAACATGAAATAACGTTCAAAGTAATACACTAACTTTGAGACTTTACGATTTAGCATATAAAGTTGACATACCTTTATACAATCATTTGATCGTTAATATACCAATCATAAAAAATAGACATATTAATACTTATGTTTTAACTACAAGAACTGATGAAGTCGATGGCGCCAGCACAAATACCCGCGTGTTACCGTTTCAGGGTCTATGGAGTGGTAGTAGGTACGAAAAACAACAAAAACACTTAAAGCTACTAGTTTATACCCACGATTATATTATTTTGGATTTTACATTTTTTACCTTTTGACATGTGCCTCTGGGAACTAAGGGATCTCAGAAGTAATTAAAACCAGGAGGTTAAATAATTAATTATAGTATTTCTAGAAGACCTTCAGTTATATAGCACTGATAACACAGTTGATGATGTTCTTTTTTTCACCCCTGTGACCCCGTGACCAATAGAGGGAAAATTGAAAAAAAAGAGTTAGATATATGATACGCATGGAGTTCCTTTATAGCTGTACCATAATGTAAATGATTACGGGTTAGCTGGTGTATATCAGCTGAGTTTTTTACCGTTGACTCAGCATACTGTAACCCTTATAATTGAAAAGAAGGTGCTGTTTGCAAACAGTGTGGTATACCTACGGACGTACCTACACTCGTACGGACTACCAAAACATTATAAATGTAGTTTTTACAATGTGCACTACGTAAGTACTACATACCTGAAGTCCACTGCCGATAAGGGAGTTGTCAACTGTTGCTCTTTTCACAGGGTCACAATGATTCTCGTGACCGAGTTTTTGCATTATAGATGCACTGTCCATTCGAAAAGCTGCATCCAGGATCAAATATCTGCGACGTTACTTGGTACAGTGTTAATATCAGTAATAGAAGAACCCGCATTGTAAGTTCTTCGCTGGTGTTTGCGTTTTCTAAACGTATAAATGCCTTAAGAAATAATGTCTACAAATCAATGCATTAGATGACCTACTATAAACCTATTTCAAAATATATACTATTAGCTGTGATAAGATATAATGTTGGTCGGGTATATATACTGAGCAAAATAAATTTAGCACATAAAATGCATGTCATTTCCATAGACCAGATACAAAGCCATGTATGTTCGGGGTCAATGATAAAGTGACATAGATATGACCAACAATAATGCAACAAACCCATTTGTTAACAAAGTCGGTGATAAAAATAAAACAAATATGATGGAACATACCTGTATAGGTTTTCAAAAATCGTTCTCATTTCAATGAAAAGGGAAGTAATTTTAAAATTGTATAGGTCTTCAAAAATCGTTCTCATTTCAATGAAAAGGGAAGTAATTTTAAAATTACGAAATTTGGAATGTGTTTGTTGGAGAATAACAGTCGTTTGTGAACACATTTCAGCGGTGTTTAAACACGGACAGAATGTGCAAGTCTGGTCAATGCAAAACATTACATTTGTTCAAAGCAATTCGTTTGTATAATAAAATAAGTTGTTCTTAATATGTGGGAGGTAATTCTGATACTTCGCCTAGAAAATAATAAAATAACACTTTTTTTTGAAAATCACATCCTTACCCACAGGCGTAACTAGAGCGTGAGTGTCGCCTGACGGATTCGTAAATATTGTCTTTGTTGTGCAGATCTCCTTCTTGTCTGGGATTTTTAGCTCACCTGAGCCGAAGGCTCAAGGGTGAGCTATTGGGATCACTCTTCGTCCGTCGTCCGTCGTCCGTCGTCCGTCGTCGTCGTTAACTTTTGCTTCAAACGACTTCTCCTCAGAAACCGCATGGCCAATTTTGACCAAACTTCACGTGGATGATCCTTAGATGAATGCTTTTTAGATTTGTTAAAATTAGGTCAGTGCAACATCCAAGATGGCCGCCATTACCATATATGGTTGAAACATTAAAAAATCTTCTTCTCAAGAACCGCTGGACAGATTTCAACAGTTTTTCTTTTAAAATGATCGCCAACGTCTAGACTATCAAGTTTGTTCAAATGAAGTCCCCGGGTTCAAAAATGGCCATGACCATGGGTCCAAAGTTTGTATATTGAGATTTTGCTTTTTTTTTCATATAGACATATAGGAAAAAACTTTTAAAAATATTCTTCTCTGAAACCACAAGGCACAGAGGTCTCATGTATTACATGTAGCATCAGCTTATGGTCC
Source organism: Cyrtodaria siliqua (assembly GCA_037043455.1). Lineage (NCBI taxonomy): Eukaryota > Metazoa > Mollusca > Bivalvia > Adapedonta > Hiatellidae > Cyrtodaria > Cyrtodaria siliqua. The sequence goes on along the minus strand of JAWPHD010005359.1, from coordinate 132,464 downwards.
TCTACTAAGTTTGTTAAAATGGTGACCCTGGGGTCAAATTTGTCCCCTCCCCGTGTGTCACAATTTTACATAGACTTATATAGGAATATTTTTAAAAAATCTTCTTCTCGGAAACTGCAAGAGCCAGAGGTCAGATATTTTGCATTTACTATAAGCTTATGGTCCTTTGCCAAGTTTGTTCAAATGGTGACCCTCGGGTCACATTTGGCCCCGCCCCGAGGGTCACGTTTTACATAGACATGTATGGGAAAAACTTAAAAAATCTTCTTCTCTGAAACTGCAAGAGCCAGAGGTTTAATATTTTGCATTTGCTATAAGCTTATGGTCCTCTACCAAGTTTGTTCAAATGGTGACCCAGTGGTCACATTTGGCCCCGCCCCGGGGGTCACAGTTTTACATAGGCTTGTATAGGAAAAAACTGAAAAAAATCTTCAACTCTGGAACCACATGGCACGGAGCTCTCATGTATTACATGTAGCATCAGCTTATGGTCCTCTACTTAGTTTGTTAAAATGGTGACCCTGGGGTCAAATTTGTCCCCACCCCGGGGGTCACAGTTTTACATAGACTTATATAGGAATATTTTTAAAAAATCTTCTTCTCGGAAACTGCAAGAGCCAGAGGTTTGATATTTTGCATTTACTATAAGCTTATGGTCCTTAACCAAATTTGTTCAAATGGTGACCCTGGGGTCACATTTGGCCCCGCCCCAAGGGACACATATTTTACATAGACATGTATAGGGAAAAACTTAAAAAATCTTCTTCTCTGAAACTGCAAGAGCCAGAGGTTTAATATTTTGCATTTGCTATAAGCTTATGGTTCTCTACCAAGTTTGTTCAAATGGTGACCCAGGGGTCACATTTGGCCCCGCCTGGGGGTCACAGTTTTACATAGGCTTGTATAGGGAAAAACTGAAAAAATCTTCTTCTCTGGAATATCACATGGCACGGAGCTCTCATGTATTACATGTAGCATCAGCTTATGGTCCTCTACTTAGTTTGTTCAAATGGTGACCCTGGGGTCAAATTTGTCCCCGCCCCGGGGGTCACAGTTTTACATAGACTTATATATGAAAAAAAAAATCTTTTCGGAAACTACAAGAGCCAAAGGTTTGATATTTTGCATTTACTATAAGCTCATGGTCCTCTACCAATTTTGTTCAAATGGTGACCCTGGGGTCACATTTTTTCATAGGCTTGAATAGGGAAAAACTGAAAAAAATCTTCTTCTCTTGAACTGCAAGAGCCAGAGGTTTAATATTTTGCATTTACTATTAGATTATGGTCCACTACCAAGTTTGTTCAAATGGTGACCTTGGGGTAAAATTTGACCCCACTCCGTGGGTCACAGTTTTACATATAGGAAACATATTAAAGTCTTCTTCTCTGGAACTACAAGAGCCAGAGTTTTAATATTTCGCATTTACTATACTCTTATGGTCCTTTACCAAGTTTGTTCAAATGGTGACCCTGGGTTCACATTTGGCCCCAGCCCCAGGGGTCACGTTTTACATAGTCTTGTATAGGGAAAAAATTAAAAAATCTTCTTCTCTAAAACCACAAAGCACACAGCTCTCATATATTACATGTAGCCCTGGGGTCACATTTGGCTCTGCCCAATGTGTTACTCTCTAGCACCTTCATTTTGTATTTGATCTTTACCAAACTTTGTCAGTGTCTTAAACTGTCTATATCAATGTTGTTATACACAACAGAGCCCACATTTCTTGAACAATCTTAACCAAACTTGCACAGATTATATATGACCATAAGATTTCGAAGAAGTTCGATAATGTGCCAGTACTCAGGTATCGCTTTAGGGCCATCTTGGCCCTCTTGTATTGGTTCAAATTAACTCAGGTGAGCGATATAGGGCCATCATGGCCCTCTAGTTTGTAATTGTTGATGGATTTCCAAGTCAGTAGAGCATATTTTGGTAAACCAATGTTGCAGAAAAAAAAAATCCGAAAAAAACGAGTGTGAAATTAGTTTCCAGCCTTTTATTTAGATATACATATACTACAACACAGTTTTTTCTTCTCTTTATACCTCTTCTCTTTCTCCTGTAGGGGGCACCTGCGTCCTTACCTAGCATGTCTAATATCAAACAAGTATATCAATGTTCATATATTTAATCTTATGTCCATAAAATGTGGTGCTGAACTTCTTTCGTTCAGTATAGATAAAGATAAGCCGCATGTCATACGTTATGTACTAAATACTTTTACAAGGTGAACATTTTGGTATCATTGACACTTCTTTCGTTGACCTTTATATTTATTTATCACATAACATGGTTTCTGGGAGTGTACTAATGTGATGACTTATTTCTCGTAATACACTAGTGTATTACAGATGCAAATGAGGACCAAATCACTGTGTTTGTGTACAGTAAAACATATAATCACAAGTATTGAGCATGGTATATCATACAATACGTTCAGCCACCTTCAATATTTATCCTTATTTGAAATCTTACTTTATAAAATGCATGTAAGTTACGTTAACTTTAGTTTAAGGTGTCGCATTCTTTGTAGTGCGAACGCGTTACAGCCGCGTAACGCAGATGACATCATGGAAACAACAAAACGACGTAATGATTTATCTTACATATTGCCGCCGAATACAAGGTAAATTGACAACATTAAAGTGAAACTATCACGTCGTAGGTGTGTTATGTGAAGAATAGAATATTACATTCGTGACTGTGTTTTATTGAGTTTAATAAACTCGTTGGATAAACAGATAGAATACGAGGATACACAGTCACTCGTGTAAGATCCTCTATGTCTCCTGTAAAACTTTAACGTTCTCAAATAAGTGTAAGAACTTTTTAAATATTTAAAGAAGTCGCATACCATTGAAGAATACGGAGATATTTCGGAGTGCATATATCATTTCCGAGGTCTTTTCATAACTACGTATACAAGACATCTAACCTTTGTTGAATGTAATGTCACACAAAGGTCACGGTGGCGGTTAACAATGATTCCCTCGTATGTGTTATCCTATCGAAATTGCATGTAAATAAATCTAACAAATATAATTCATATGTGATCATCTTTGTGTTATACTTATATTGTCTACTAATGCTAGTTTGTGAGAATGTAGTCTGACCTATGCTGTTATTTATATTGCATGGGTAGCATTAAATAGATAATAATGTTGACATATTGAACTCAGCGTTTTGTGTAAAACATATTCAGCTATATTGAAGTTCTGTTTTTATTTTATCAATGTGTACGACATTTCAGTAATATGGTTACGCATACGCATCATCCTTAAACTTGGTTTTTAAGCGTGAGGTTTGATGCACGCTAGAACCTGGTTTAAACCACCTGCGGCCTTTTTTTGCCACTGACCATTCCAAGGCAGAAGCCCTATTGTCAACCCTTTTATGTTTGTGATGTCATATCTTGCCTTTTATTCATCTTCATAGTTTGTTGACTGTGCATCCTGGAACCTGGTTAAACCCCCAGCGGCCCTTTTCGCCACTGACCGTTCCAAGGCGATAACACTATTGTCAACCCGTTTACGTTTGTGATGTCGTGTCTTGCCTTTTAGCAATATCTTTAAAATCTATGCGTGCTTTTGGGTGACTGCGGTTACTGAGTGCTACATTTCCTGTTAGACTTCTACATTTTATTCAGGTAAGTTGTGATATTTAGATGTTATCGAGTGTTTGTTAATGTGTATTGAAACAATAATTCTTTTAATATGATAGTAAAACATAAACAGGCATCTCTCAAACGACGAATATGTCCACCTTGAGTTATTCTTATTTCATATCACGCATGCAGTGTATGTTGCACGCCTGAATTGTCGTTAATTTTTTGCGATAAATCTTCAATTTACCATAGTTGTGTCTAGAAATTCGCATATGTACGTCAGATATCTATACCTATGGCTGGGAGATTCACAAGAATAATGTAAAGGTCTGAATATTACAAAATAGCATCTACATGTGTTATGCGATTTTCCCCCATATTAATTTCATACCGCAGAAAGGATTTCTCAAACATGCATAGACTATCGATTCCCAAATTTCGGGAATAGTCGCTTTGGTCAATTGGCTAGCACATGACATTTTTCGATTTTTAAAAAAGGTTTAAATGCAAAAACAATCACGCACAATGTTGAATTACGGCAATTGTGATCGCTCGCCTGCATTAACGGAAATCCTCCGCCTTGAACTCTCGGTATTGCCAAAGAAATGCTGGCGGTGCGATTCCCGAGCATGTTATAGTGTCAGCATTTGCATGTATGTTTATTGTTTCCTCGTAATCTAAACGTCTCCTACATTAGTTGAAGGAATTGTAGGAGCCCTAAACATTGATAGGAAAAATGTCATAAATGTAATAAAATTGTACCGTAAACGTGAAACTTACCGTAAATGTGAAAACTTCTTGTCATAAATGTGAAAACGACCTGGTGGTAAGTGTAATAAAATTTTACCGTTAACGTGAATTTCTTTTTACCGTAAACGTGAAAACATAGCAACGTCAAAACCTTAAAATGTTTTTCTTCACCCTTTTCTCTTTGTGTGCACTGTATGTGTCTCTGTAGTTGCTGGTCATTGTTGTCACAAAAAAATGACCTGTTGTCCGTCGTCCGTCCGTTCTGTTAACACTCTAGCCCCCTCTGTTTTTACCAAACTTGGATATTGATGAAAACGCGGACGAGCTCGAAAAGAACTTAAATCGGATGATAAACATCAGAGTTATGGCTTTTGATCTTATGAAAAAAACTATAGTTTGCCTTGTCAGCACTCTATGAGATTCATTTTACGTATAATCTTGGTCAGAGTCTTAATATTGATGAAAGCTCAAAAGAGTTCAAATACCACTAATATCGGTTAATAAAAATTAGAGTTATGGCCCTTAAATTTATGCAACAAATGCCATAGTTTGACTTATCAACATTTCGCATCCGATCTTTACATATCTTGGTCAAATTTGTAATATTGACAAAAGATCAATAAGTTTGAAAACCACATTTAAAGGAAAATAAAAACGAGTTTGTTGCCCTTTATTTATTGAAATGTTTAATATTTTGCTTTTTTAATCACTAGGTACTTATCTTCCATCTGATCTTCACAAAACAAATGTTCAGAAAGATAATATCTACAAAGGAAAACCAGCCATATGTCTGACTGAGGGCCTCCAATTCCTACGACATGCCCGCCCCCACCCCCCTCCACACACACACACACACCCGCACCCCCAATCCGACCTCCCTCCCTCACCTTACCCCATTTGATGAAGTTAACTAGGTCATTGAAGAAACCTAGACAAAATCAGCAATTAGCCATTTCAGACTAGAAACCATAGAGCTATGGCCCTTGAATTAGTTGTAAAAGCTAAACTTTACATATTGTTGAAACTCTAGCTCCTTAAATTTCTATTTGATCTGTACCAACCAAACGTATTCAAGATGTATGCTAACATGATCATACTCCATCTCATCTCATTCACCTGGTATAAGAGCTATTTAGCAAGTAGAACGTCCATTGGCCCTCTTGGGCCTCGTGTTAATAAGCATTCTTCTTCTTCCTCTTCTTCTTCATCTTCTTCTTCTTTCGCATTTGGGTTCTAGCCTTGTTTATCTGTTTTCTACAAGACCGTTGATTGTTATTTAGAAAACTAAAGAAGCATCACACTTCCAAGTAATTTGTCTGTTTTGGGGTTTTGCTAAAAATGTCTTCATTGAGCGTCACAAAAAACTTTCAAGTCTGTAGTAGAAGTCAATAGGATCTAAATAGTTTGTATTGTTTTCCTTTTTAAATACTTTCCAGTGTATATTGGAGATAATATCTTCCTAGATGAGAGGCATATCTCATTCTTGTCTCATTCCTGTCTCGGTGTTTTCAGGATAAATACAAATATAAAAAGTTTTAACCTTTGAGTAAACTTCGTAATAGAGTGAAAACATTAGAGTGAAAACGATAGAGCTTAAAAGGACAATAATGTAAAGCACTATGTACTTTTCTTTCATTATCATTTTCAAATTTCAATACATTTGGTTCAATGGTGGACAATAGTTCGCGAAAGAAATGGTGTAAAAGGGTGATAATTCTGTCATTAACCTATGTAAAATTATGGTTCATGCGTTCCCCTATTCGTCCTTTATCATTGTACCAAGTTTTATTTAATTCGGTTGAGTGGAAAGACGGACGGAACGACAAAGCGGCAACTATATGTTCCCCGATCTTCGTTTCTGTGAGCATAACGATCTCATCACATACATATCAGTTGAAAAATAGGGACTTGATCGGTATCGTCATTTTTCTCGGCAATTTCTGACCTTCTTAAAAACTAAGTTGTAAAGGAGCGGACGTATATGGCATTGTACGTATAATGTTTGGTACTTAATTTTAAAGCATACCAAATAAGAGTGGCAAATTGACATAATATACGCCCGGCCATTTTATATAACCATGTACAACTTATTTATGCTCCTTTTGTGTTTAACATATTTCTAGTTATGTACTTTGATGCCAAAGAAAATAAGTGGAAAAAGTCATCAAGATTATATTACTGAGAGGACACTGCGAAAACTATTCAGTTTTAAAAAATTAAAGGGCCATAACTCCGGAATTATAGATGAGATCTGGCTGGTTATCAAACTTGGCCGAGATAGTATGACTGAAAACATTGTCTCCGGGTTTCACCAAGATTGAAAGATGAATGTCAAAGTTATTGAGCAGACACCGCAAAAAGCAACACATTTCAAAACTCGAAGGGCCATAACTCGCGGCATTATAAATGCGATTTGGCTGGTCATCGAACTTGGTCTAGATATTATGCCATAAACTAAGTCCCCAAGGTTCTATAATACTGGATTATAAATGTTAAGTTATTGAGCGGAGACTGCAAAAATCCTCATTTTTCAAAAATCAAACTCTAGCTGTATATGTGCGATCTGGCTGTTTATCAAAGGCGACAAAGATATTAAGTCCATAAACGTTGCCCCAAAGTGTTATCAAGATCGGATTATAATGATAAAGTTATTGAATGGAAACGGCAAAATTCATCAATTTTCAAAATCAAAGCGACATACCTCAGGCGTTAAAGGAGCAATATGGCTGGTTATCTAGCTTCGCCAAGATATTGTGCCCATTTACATTATCCTAAAGTTTCTCAAAGATTGGTTATAAATATTGGAGTATTGGGCGGAATCCGCAAACATCGTCAAATTTCCAAAATCAAAGGACCATTACTCCGGTGCGATCTGGATGGTTATCGCCCATGACCGAGATATTGTGGCCATACACACTGTCTCCAAATATGAAGTCAATCCATATAGGCGTTTTCTTTTAAATGAACGGAAACCAATCATTCAACCCGCCCGCCGTCCGCCGCCCGCTCTGCGTGACATACGGCCCTTTTTTTCAAGACGTGCGCATAAAAAGCTAATGAGTGACATAATAGTAACATAATCGACATATGACGATATTAACTATTGTTTTTTACAATATTGTCTATTGTTACAGAAAGAGAAAAGTTGACGAAAACGTTTAACGTTATGGTTTCACGTTTATGTTGAATTATTTTTTCAAGTTTACGGTAAAAGCTATTTCATTAATCAACAGGGTCGTTTTCACATTTATAACAAGGGGATTTCACATTTCCGTTTATGGTAAAATTTTATTACACTGATGACAGTCTTCACATTTATGACCGTTTTCACATTTTTGACCGTTTTCACATTTAGGGTTCCTACAGAGGTTATTCATATTTAGTGCAATGATTGCTTAGGATGTGTAGATGACAACGCAGGTTTTGAATCTTGGTCTGACCCCTGGGGTCTAAGGTCAAGGTCAAAAGGTTAAATTGATCAAACTATAAATAAAAGTCACAGTTTTCATTATTGTTAATGACATTTCTTACATGCTATTTGTAATGTTATTGACATACATTATGGCAAAGGTTTTGCGATTTTGTTTAAGACCCTCCTCCCCGTGGGAGTGAACTTGCGGACAGACACGGACAGCGTGTATTTTTATTGTTTTCTCGTAGCATAAACTCCTCTTTCATCCGTTGAAGGATAGTGTTCATATTTGGCACAGTGGTTGCCTAGTATGTTTACATTGCAGTGAAGTGCGGATATTTCTCCTCGACGACTTTGATCTAATTACTAATAACTTCCTGACTTCTTACTTTAAGACTTAATGACTTTCTAACTAAATCACTTCTAACATCATGACTTATAACTTATAACTAAACGACTGCAAACTTATTAACTGCTTAATTCATTACGTCTAATTCCATGACTTCTAACTTCATGACTTCTAATTTACGAAGTCAGATGTCACGAAGTTGGAAGTCAATAAATAGAGAAGTTAGAAGTAATAAAGTTAGATGTCATGAAGTTATATATATATACTGAGCCAGTGGGTAATCATCGTCACATACACTTGATACTCTTGATGAGAGAGCTTAGCGTTAATCTAATCGCTAATCATGTCAGGTCAACACCTCACTTAAAGCTACACAGACCGTATACATACATGTCCATTGTATACCTACATATACCTATGTGTTGCATTGGTTGGTGTGCTTTATATGATTAAATCAAAGTACTGAAAGTGCTGATGGACGGTGCCACTCAGAAAGTATTGATTCCGAAAAAAAACGGATTTGCCTACGAAGGTGGTGAACATGTGTGCAAAATATTATTGAACTCGGATTAGACATTATCCAGCGTTATGGGACCGGGCGGAAGGATAGACGGATAACGGCAATTATATAGCCCGCCGATTAGGCGGCGGGGGATAAAAAGTGAAGCTATGTAGAAATGTTTAAATTTTATAAGTGTCAAAGAGGAATAATTGTAAAATGAATATGTCAGAGAAAGTCGATCACAACATACGTATACATGAGATCTCGATTCCTTTCGAAAACCAATCAGATGCAACCATGCTTAACAGAGTTATCGCCCCTTGGATATCTGAAAAATGGAATTTCATATGGCTAAAAAAAAACTTCATTGAATTTGGATAAGTATAAAAAATAAATAAAAGAAATACATGTAGTCTGATTTACTTATATTTAACGAATTTAGAACAATACATAGAAACTCTGACTACCGCTACGGTAGTCAGAGTTTCTATGTATTGTTCTAAATTCGTTAAATATAAATGCTTTTTAAAACAATATTGATAATGGTAATAAAATATGATAAAATGCCATTGATAAAACGTAATAATTATAACTATTCCACTGTAATATATTATTAATATGTATTTATTCTCTAAATGACGTATGTTTGTTTGTGCTATTCTCTGATATATTGTGTATTGTATTCCGCCTTGTTTAGGCAATACACCTGTAAATAAAATATTGAAATGAATTAAATTGATGAACATAATTGTATGGTTTGATAAAGATATGTCTGTGGTATATAGTTATGTAATCCCTTTTACTCGCGAATTTATGAACGGCCTTTGATAGTTACCCTGATGTAATGTGATAAAAGCTTTTAATTTAATATCATGGTAATCGTTTACCAACGCTTACATATTTAGAAATATGCTGTCAATATACAGATCTTTTGCCCATTTACAGTCTTGCAAATAGTACTACTTTTATCGCGCTGTAATCTGGAGCTCTTTGGTTTCTAGTAGAAATTCCTTGTGCATCAGAATTGCCACTACTTAAGACGGTTGCCCGACGGCACCGTCTAAAAAGGATTTGTAGCTTTATTTACGTAAAGTACATTTAGAAAATACACAAGTTTCACCAATGCATTCAAACTCATACGGTTTATGTGCTATGGTTAACAAAATACACAGCTACGAGTACGCGTTACTGAGCTATTTATCGTTAAAACCAGTTCATTTAATGTGAGCCGTACCGTTAACATTTCTTTATAGTAGGTAGGTGGAAGGTAAAAATGAAATAAAACGTTTGATACATGTTTAACGATTATTAATTAGCTTTGAAAATATACATTAGATACACATAATCGTTTTAGGTTTTGCTCTATTCTCAAACAAGTTGTACCTAAAATAGCTCTCAAAAGGTTAGAAAAGGCTGAACAGACAAACATATCAAAATACCATAACAAGAAAGAAGACATGGCCTATTAAAAATTGCAAAGAAGCATAACTAAAGAAGGTCATTTTCGACTGATTACATCATCACGCCCTTTTACCATATTTGGAATATAGATATATATCATTTTAAAAAATCACTGCAAATGATTGTAACATTATAAAAATGGCAAACGATACATAAATGTTACACTTTGTTGTGTGTTTATTTCAAATACTTTTGCTCATTTTAACAAAAGAGATATATGTGAAATATGGTTAATCACAACGAATATTAAGTTCTTAACCTAAACTGAAACGGTCGTTGAGATATAACCCTACTTATATTGCACAGTTATATGTGTAAATGAAAATGTATAAAAGTCAAAAAGTCAACGACAAACAACTGAAATACAAATACTAATATAAACATTTCAAGTCCGCTTTCAACCCAGCTACACTTCCATAGTCGTTTATCATGTCGATAGTTTCAATTTACTTCATACCAGTGCTATATGTGTGTTTGGGCTTTTGCTGTTTTTGTTTTCCATCTCTTTATTCACCAGCAATATGCGATGCCTAACCATATACCTAACGGGTCCACGGTTGCGTTAATGATGTCATTAGGTTTAAGTACTCCAATGAAGCTTCCTGTAAACCCTTCCGTCACGTTATAACCTTGTACTGCGTCAAGACCGAGTTGATACAGCTGAATGACAATCTGTAGGAAGAAAATGCAAAAATACTGAAACAGAAGCTCCTTTGGAGGCAACTAACACAGCCAAGAGAATAAAATAGCAGACTCAAGTTTATTGTTATTATGTGTGTTCATGATATGTAACTCACGAAGCAACAACTCTCACGTCAACTAGCACCGGCAAAGTCACCTAAATTGGACTCGATGATTCTAACAAAACATAACACTACTTATTCTGCTATTCATTCGAGGAACTGGTCATTTATACATAGACTAGTGCCATAGCAAGTGACTATATTACTATCAATTGCATTTGATATTAAAGTTATGTACCGTTGAACTTAACCAACTTGAATTGTGAAATAAAAATCTAGATAGTACACTGAGCGTCAAGAAAAGGATTTACTAGTACCATACCAAGTCGTTACTAGTACCATACCAAGTCGTTACTAGTACCATACCAAGTCGTTGGGTCGCCGGAGATTGAACCACTACTTCACGCATGCGAGGCTGATACTTTGTCACTACACCACCGCCGAGGTATGTAAAAGTTGGTAAAATGGCCAACAATTGAAACACATTTAGAAAAAAATATAAATCATGAACCTTCAGTGGTCCACCACCATCGGCTAAGTTGAGGAAAGCAAACGCCTTGGTTTTTGCATCAGCTGCCATTGCTTTTGTCCATACTTCAAATGCACCTTGCTGCGAAAAAACAATTTTAATGAAGTGACAAACGAGTTATTATAAATGCTTATTTTTAAAAGTAATTTTATGGTTCCTCTTAACACGGAAACGATGGTTTATAGCAACACCCTGAAAGGTGTCAGGTAGAATTTATCATATCTGAAGACTGGAGGCAATAAGGCAGTTGGATAGTGCCAATCAAAATAAAACGAAATCAAAACAGCTTCAGTTTCATACGAAATATCTATAATTAAATTAAGCCCATATTGCCTTTTGTTTAATCATTGTTTATTAAAATGTTACTGCTGAACTAAACAGAAAATATTATGTTTTTCATTTATATGCATATTATCTCGCTAAACACAAGCATCTATCTGTCTGTCTGTTTAGAGAGAGCTACTCATGTGCATCTGTCTACTAAATATTACCTTAATAATCCTTCTGCCCTGTCTTCCATACGGATCTTGGTTAATTCTGATTAAAAGATCATTTTGAAGTAAGGCTTTGGATTCCGGTTTGACATTGCGCAGGTCTATTGACATGAATAGCGGCGCCGACATAATGGCCCACATCGCCATCTGTACTCGCTGCTGGTCGTAACTGAGGCTGTAGTCACCCACTATGATCTGAAGAGAACGGATTAGTGATCAAGATCTATGATACCGATAAGACGGAAATAATATGTGTTAGTGTCTCACTTTACATGATATAACAATAAAACATTATACATTGACATAAGATATCATGTAAAGAAAGGTAAAAATATCGGACAGGGAAAGCAGCATTCAAGGACGACAGTCAACCACAAAACACAAAAACAAACACGCAAACAGACAAACGAGAAGGCAAAAGTAATAAAAAATGCAAACGACATCACAAACACAAAAGGGTTGACAATAGGGCTACCGCCTTGGAACGGTCAGTGGCAAAGTAGGCCACTGGTGGTTTAAACCGGTTCTAGGGTGCACCAAACCTCACACTTACCCTACTTCATCCCATTAAAACAGGACAGTGTAAATAAAGAAATCCCCGCCATGATCTAATCTCTAACCAACAAGGCAGCATCAATAGGCAATATAAGTAAAACACAAATATGCTCGTGTAAATATAATACAAAAAACAATAGCCTAGAAAGCCACAACGAAGGTACTCAATGACTTGGCAGAAGCCAGAGCAACAAGAGAATAAACCATTAAGGGCACGACAAGAAAGATCATAGACAAACATCAAACGCCACCGTCCCAATGGGCTTTAGGTAGGCGTCATCATAGGGTCCACAGCCTCTCCGCTCATCGTTAAATTAAAGAGGAAAGCATAGTGGCGAACTGTAAAAGGGTCCACCGCCAAGCATGTAGTACGTTGCAAAATGATAGGGTCATAACCTCTTTTGATAAACTTTTTAACAAGTTTAACAAAGATAGTATGAAAGTGATCGTGACCAAGAATCTTACGAAGTTTATAAATCACATCACCATAGAAGTCAGGTTGTGATAGTCCTTGTCGCAGAAGAGTCCTTAAATTACTTTTATATTTGGAAAGAAGATCAGGGTTACGATAATAAAATTTTGCAAAGGTTTTACGAAGTTTATGGTAACGGTTACCCTGATTGAGTAGCTTTTTAGTTATACAAAGATTACGAATATTAAAGTCCTCAAATCGAGTACAAGCTCTTGAAAAACGAATAAGTTGAGACACATACACCCCATAAGAAGTTGCTCGGGGAACATCCCCATCTAAGTGGGGGTAATTAACAATGTCAAAATTAAAATCATCTCTCTTGTCATAATTGTTGCTAATTATTTCACCATTTTCAATCGAGAGATCTAAATCAAGAAAAGAAGCGTTATTATCAGATATATTAGCTTTATTAAGCTGAAGTTCTTTAGGATAAATATTATCAACCATAGTATGAAAGAAAGGGTTGTCAATGTTCAGTATGTAAACCTTTCTTTTCAGAAATATGTGAAACTTAAAATACATTTTTATACAATACAACAGTTATTTACAAACAATTTTCTTATTAATACAGAGATGTAAAGGTTTGCTCCTCCACTCAGATCATACAACAGGTTATGGCACATTATTTAGCAGCGATATAACCATTTAATAAAGCAGAAAACTTTTTTTCAGTTTCAGTAAAATTATAGATATATAAAATAAAATAATTAAAAAATCCAACGCCTAATTCGGCGCATTTAAAGTGTTATCAAGAGGGATGTGCAGCAATACGTTTAATTCATCATCGACTATGTTATCACACTGAAAAGCTCTTTCTTTAAGATATAGTTTCTATATGAATGTTGTCATACATTATTATATCTAAAAAGACACTATTGTTAATAGAAATGAATAATGTATTTTTTCATGAATAACGTAGACTCAAATTTATCAACATACAATCTCACACTAAGGCATAGTTTATATATTTCAAGAGTTAAACACATTAATAAATACTGAAAAGGAGATCCTTCGGAAGCAACAAACACAAATAGAAGAGAAAAGTAGCAGACTCGGTTTTATCGAGTCTGTTCATGGGAGGTAATATAAGGTGCAACACCTCACACCCCTAGCACCGACTTAAGCGGTATTCTGTTTTAAAGCCACAAATATTGGGCTTGATGGTCCCAAAGGACCAGTAAGTGATAACACTGCTGATTTGCAGTCGGGGCGACATTTTACAGCCGTCACACAGCAATAAACAAACGCTAGTGTGAATGTCGATAAATACTGAAAATGGGATCACGTGATAATACATCAAAATGTAGTTATATATATGAACTTATGTGTACGTACCATGTCCGGATCATTGAAGTTCCCAGGTCCGGCGACTTGGCTAAAGTTCCCCGTGTCGTTTCCGTAGAATTGCATGATGCCGACGACACTATCCCAGGAATCTTCTATGTCGGCGTAATTTCGCCAAATATTGCAGAACTTGGCTATCGTCTTGTAATCCGGCTAGCAAGGATAGTATATACATTTCATATTTACTGACTAGTGCTCATCCCTTAAATAAGAACTTACCAAAAAGAAGATTTCGATGAAATCATTCAACAATAAAATGTGTTTGCAGTGTCCGGGAGTGAACACACCTTAAACGTAGGTATATATATCGAACAGGAAATGTATCATTCGCAAATTACAGTCATAATCATTCGCAAACACACTAATACAAACGACAAAAGGAAAAAAGCAAAGTATGCGACACCACAAACATAAAGGGTTGATTTTAGATGTACCGCCTTGGAACGGTCAGTGTCAAAAAAAACTTAACCTGAACCTTTGTAAACACATAAACCTTCGTATTTAAAGGCCCAACTGCCATATAAAAGCCACTAGAGGGAGCTGGGGCAGGTTTTTCATTTAAATTTATACATGGTTACGGGTGTCCTTTTTCAAAATCTTGAAAATTCCACCTCATAAAAAAGTATATATTTGGCACAGAAGTACACTGATATTAAACACTTGTATTGGTAAAAAAATATTTGTGTAAAAGCATTTATTATTTCTAGTTTCAAAGTTAATTTAAACCCAACTGAAAGAAATTTGAAAATATGAGGGAGGAGCCTGTGGTGTCATGAACTGAGAAGTGTACACAAATACACTGGTAGTGTTTACAGCAGACGACATGCAGTAGTTAGGTAGTTGTTACATTACAGCTGGAGAAACCTGATTGGAAAAATGTATGAACACTTGAAGAAAATATTATTACAGTTATTTTAAATAGGGTTGCTCCAGAGTCCTCGCCTGTTTAACATCACCCAAAACTTTTTGTAAAGCCTTTTTCTAATAACATTATTGCCAGGACGTGCAGCTAAACCCCTTCCAAGCCATGCTTGCGGATAAGCAGTTACACATGGAAGGTTCAAACAGTGTATGCAAGGAATGTTATGATTATTGTGTTCATTCCGGTCATGTCCTTGATTGTCTACATCATTTGGGCTGGGTAGAGAGGCACATGCATTTTGTAGAACACCTTTGTCTTTGTTGTGCACCGTGTGAACCACTCTAGCAGTTCTCTGAGATGGGACATTTATTTCTGTGTTTGTGGATAAGTACTGTTCATGTACATGTGTTCCTGATAATAAATCATCTCTATCATGTCCATATTGAACACCAGAATCAGAATCACCACTATATACTTCTATATCCCACCCATAAAAATTGAATATTCCTTCAGTAATATCCTTCTGTTCCTTTGTCATATATACTATGTACTTCCTTATTTTGTTATCTTCATCATGTCCAGCCATTTCTAACAATAATTATTTTAAATTGTAATTCCCTGCACAATATGTTCTTACAACATCCAAGTTATACACAGAACTGATACCTGATCAGTACACTGTTTCACCAGACAAACTATAATTGGCCATTAATTTTCATTTAACACAAACTTAATACATCATGAACTATTTGCTGACAGTGTGAATATATATGGCATTGATTTCTGTTTAGTCATCATATTACATTTATTTTGGCGGTAAAGTTCATAGAAGTGCTATTTTAATGTGATAAACAATGGAATTGAGAATAAAACAAATAGTGAAAATGAGTAAAACATGGATGATCCTATTGAACAGCCTGGATTAAATAGAATACGGGATGCTGTGAAACTTGAAGCAAGGGCATATCCGTCATGTTCTAAAGAAGCTAGAAAATAATCTAATCAACGACAGAAACAAAGACAAACCAGTCTAAGGGGACGAATAGAATATTATTACAAGACAGAAAATGAAAACATTGAGTTGCTCAGCAAAATGGATAGATTGAAATTGTTTCTTGGAGAGGGAAAATTCAATGTAATTTCAACTGTTGAGCTCTTACACAGGGTTTTTGATTTTTCATCAACACTAACATTCCATCAGAAAGAAATGAAGATAATCCAGCAGACTTAGATGAGTCGGTATACATGTACCAGTACATAGACAAAGATGATGCAGTTTATGAACAGCTGTTAGTTGGATCTGTCAGTTCTGTAAAAAATCTGGTGTCACAGGTTGAATCCCATGCATCTAAATGTGAAAACAATATTAAAATAAAAGACAGTAAAAGAATACGCGATGTACTTTCTCTAAATATGGAATGTGAACAATCAAACCATTCATTTTCATGGACATCTTCACCACACATTGAACAGGGAAAAATTCTAGTCAATGCAAGGATTGCTCATGGCTATTTTACTTCTGGTATGTTACCAAACCACTTAAATACATTTTTCCAAGAAGCAAATATTGGTGAAATAGGCGATAAATACATGAAAGAGCTGCAAACATCATATGAAGAGGTAGTCTCCAGTGCGATCAGCAGATCCAAGGAACAAGTATTGCAAGAAGAAATAGCAACATCTGCAGCTGGTTTGTCTGAAAAGGAAGATGTCACCGGAATAAACATCCTGACTGATGCAAGGCACTGTTTTAGAAAAAAATGCCACATTTAATGATGTTGTCTGCATTGGACAGGAGACAAAGAAAGTTTTAGATGTTGTAACAATATCAAAGAAAGTAGATGACCCCTGTTCTCAACGACATGAACTTATTGGCGTGAAAAGAATTTATGAATACTTTGATGAGAATGATTGCCCAATCAATATCCATGCTCATGACAACAACAACCAGATTACCAAATACATACGAGAAGAAAGAAGCCCAACACAGAATGCTATCGACACATGACATATGACCAAATCCATAGCAAAGCAAGCTAAACAAATTACATCAGGATTTAAATGTAACCATGGAAAACTTTGGCACGAGGAACTTTCAGACAAAGCAGCTGCAATAAGGACTCACATCTACCATTCTATGAAAAATAGTCAAAACAATGCTGATAAATTACGAGAAAATATTATAAACTTTGTGGAACATTACCAAGGTCATCATGACAGTTGCTTCCAAAGCTCAAGGTGTAGATCTGACCCGAATGATGACTGTTCAAAATTTATTCTAAAATGTGATAAAGCCGTAGCAATTTTGCCTAACTTTTTGAAAAACTTGCCAGTATACAAAGAAGCTGAAAAGTATAAATATTGTATGGATACTCACTATGTAGAGTCATTTAACAATGCCCTTCTGCAGTATGTGGACAAACGAATTGTGTTTGGTGCTTCAAATTATAAGTTAAGAATTAATTTAGCAACTTTAGTTTGGAATGAGCATGTAAACAGAGAATTATCATCAGATAGGGTAATGAGCTACAAAAGAAAACCTGAAATGACACACAGTTCCAATAAAAAATAGGAAATTAAATAGTTTCAAGGAAATGATTTGGAGTCAATGGATTGATAAACTTTACTCCTAGCTGATCTGTAAGTACATTGTTTTATGTCGTCTGCTGTTTGCATTGCTATTTTTAGAATCATTCACTGTAACTGACAGGCCAGCATAGCTGGTGTAATTTGATAGTCACAATACCAATCTCTCCCTACCAGGGTAGAGAATGTTGCCCCTTTAAAGCTTCCAATGAGTATCCAATATAGATAATAAATCACCTACTATCTGTCCATTAAATACGATATAGGCCGGCCAACTGCAAGAATACAACATCGGACGGCCCGTTTGATTCATGAAAAATGACATCGCCGGATAGCCTGTAAAATATATAAAGAGCATTACTCCAATGGCAAAGGCGATTTATTACAAAATATCAAATTCTAGAATCCTAGAATTTATTATTTTAACCTAAACAACATATAAGGCTAAAACATTCTATGCAAAGAAGAAATTTATTTTTGACACAGACCATTTTTACACATGCAGATATATATAGTTTATTTTTAGAACATCCTAATCATTTTTTAGGCTAAGCCATGCATAGTATACATATTACCTAACAACATGATACACATATATAAATACTATAAATTCTGTTACAGCCGTTCCCGATTGAGCATGGAAATACATCGGTTGTGTCAATGGATGTTTGACGCATGAGACATGTAAACAACCGATGACGCCGTCCAATAAAATGGAAGTACTCAGTGAACTGAAACTAGTTGACACCTCCCACTCGCCTACAAGTCTCACGAGACCAAAATCGATATCATAACATAACAATGAGTACATGTACTTCTAAAGACTCACATTTTCTCTATTAAATGTTGTAGCATGGTCGCTGAAATTCCTTTTGTATTTCCAAAGGTGTAAATTGTTTAAGTATAGGTCAAATTAAATATTTTAATAGAATGTCCAACGAGGTGTAACGAGCATATATCATACAATATATCGAGACATAAGCCGAGATAGTTTCATGATATATGTGTGTAACACCAAGTTGGATATTCTATAACTGTTTTATCGCTAGCCATGCCCCCTTGTATGATGCTTTTTGAAAAGTGTGCCGTTATACGAAATATCAGTACACTTTCGTATTCCTGTATTGAATATATCATACAACCCTGGACAATAGAAAGTACTCTCAAGCATGCGATAATTAAAAATAGCACCTGTCAGAATAAATGGTGTACTATAACTACCAGTTATTGGAAGTTAGAGTATGGCAGACAGCTAAAATAGACATGCTACAAAACAAATAGAGTATGGTCTCATCTCGTTGGTTAGTTTAAACACCTCGATGAGATACGCCCATTTCGATGTTTAATTCAACCAACTCGATGAGACCATACTCTATCTACTGCATGATGTATTCCACTCCACGAAAATAATTTTGGGCGTCCCCAGCAGTGATGGAAGTTATTCAAAGACTTTTACGCCGCTCTATGTTTGTTTGCACGTGTGGGGTGACTGAACTGATTTCAGTGCATTTGTGTATAGTTCGTGATAGATTTAGGTCCTTGAATTAATACATTTTCACGGGAGTCGGTCAGATTTGAGAAAAAACATGGTTCTATATACTGGCTTAACCGCAATGCACAAGATCACATATTTCCCCATAACAAAACAAACGTGTTCGAATAATTACAGAAACAAATACCCAAGATATATTTACATCAACACATACTCAAACTATATCAGTATGTATAAAGTCCGTTTGACATTCAATGTGTAAACTAATATAAATATTTTGTAAAATAGTTCATTTGACCTAAATCCCCGTTACGTCTGAAAAACGTGTGCACCTGTGTTTTTGTTTAAACTTGTTTTTAAAGCTATTTGCCATTTTTTCTGAAGTCCAGTTTATTACAAATAGGCTGAAACTACCGTAAGAGCACGACATAAAATAATTCCGATGATCGACATTCTCGCTTGCCAGAGTTTCGAAAACCGTGCGGACAGTTTAACTCGGAAGATGTGAGAATGATGATGGACCCTAGAATAAATCATTGTTTTATTTGTCGCGAACCATCAAGCATCGTTCACTACGCTAAATAGTGTGTTATTTTCATTGCAAGGCCGAGTGAGACCTTTCATACACATTAAAAAATACAAGGATGTAAACTACACATATAATTTATAGGCGTTCACGTCATCGATGTCATCGTGTGTTCAACTCCGCCCCATTCCTCGCTGAATGTAAACAAGAGTGGGAATATATAATGAGTAGTTGTCAATCTCGTCACCGATTCGTCGGCAGCAGCTAGCGATCTTTACACGCAACAAGTAAATTATATGTGTAGTATACATCATTGTTGGTTGAATGTGTATGAAAGGTCTCACTCGACCGGCGGCCTTGCAATGAAAATAACACAATATTTAGCGCAGTGAACGATGCTTGATGGTTCACGAGAAATTATTTTATTTCATGCACTTACGGTAGTTTCAGCCTTTTATAATAAATCCGACTTGGGAAAAAAATGATTTTGCAGACGAAAACTAGTCTACAGAACTATCAACATTGCCACTGATTCCAACCAACTGCAGGCCGACCTTGATAACCTAGGAGTCCGGGAGAAAAAATAGAAGATGTACTTTAATATTGACAAATGCCATATAGTACAGGAAACCCGCTCCAAGAGGACAAGGAAACATACATACACCTTACATGGCCAAGCACTTGGTAACGTCAACTCAGCAACATACCTGGGTGTAGACATCAGCTCAAACATGTCATGGTCCCCACACGCCAATAAAGCCAGCCAAACCCTTGGTTTTCTGCGAAGAAACCTACACTCAGGCATACGCCCGACCAAGGAAGCAGCATACAAGTCCCTGGTTAGACCGGTCCTAGAATATACCCGCCCGGCTTGGGACCCATACCACCAGAAGGACATAAACAAACTTGAAGCAGACCAGAAGCGAGCAGCACGTTTCGTCTGCAACGAGTATGCAAAGACACCAGGCACTATGACCAGCCTCATGCAAAATCTGGGATGGAACATGCTGGACCAGAGGAGAGAGGATATACGATTGTTACCCTTCTTCAAAATAGTACACAACCATGTTGCCATTGATCCAGCTCAATACATTATACCCATAACCAGACCATCCAGGCACTGCCGCCATCTGGCCTGTCAGACCTGGTACACCTGCTGACTACTACAAAAAAAGAGTATGATAATGGACCTTTGGAAACAGCCGAGTACGACACATACGAAATATTGCAGTCTCGGTTTGATTGAGACTGTTCATGAGCGGTAGTGAAATATGCTAGCTGCCGCTCACGCCCTCTAGCCCCGGGTTGAGCAGAATTCAATTTTAATAAAATCAATAGTACACAAGTTTAACCATCCCGAAGATGGCATGCATACGGCGGTGGACATGGAGTTATTTGCTTCCGCATGTCGTACGGCGTATGGTCCCAGTATCAAATACAATTAAATGCCCCAAGAGCGAAATAAACATAATGGAATTTAGTTGGGAGCAGCGGTTATGAAGTTCTGCTTCTTCCCTAGAACAATACCCGTCTGGAATCCCCTACCTACAAGTGCAGTAGGTGCTAACTCAATCGAAGGATTTAAGTCAGCACTTGCTGCATGGCACAAACTACCGTAAATAATATATGATGATTTTATCTTTAATTGCACTGAACTAATCTCTTTTCACGTAGTATTTGGCACATTGAAACATTAGGTCACCGCTTTTCACTTCAAGTTGTCTGCCATCTCCGTCAACCTTTTTATCCGTTTAACCCCCACGCATGGCTATCATGTTCAGTTATGAGTGTACGCCATTATAATAAAAGAAGAAGAAGAAGAAAAACTAAAGTCATAACGGAAATATAGGTAAAATGAAATATTTTAGTAGAATTTTATATTAGTTTACGCATTGAATGTCAAACGGAATTTTACTGACATATCTTGAGTATTTGCTGATGTGAGTATTTGCTGATGTAAATATATCTTGGGTATTTGTCTCTTTTTTTGTTATGGGGAGATATGTGAGGTTGTGCATTGCGGTTAAGCAGTAGGCTTATATACAATCATGTTTCTCTCAAATCTGATCGACTCTCGTGAAAAAGTATTAATAGGGCTCAATATCAGTGATACTATGTTCTAAAAATAAATTGAAACCGTCAATGATTTCGGACAAACAGTTCATTACTTACAAGTGTATATGTTTATTATGTCGGACATCGTCTTCAGATGTTTACACAATGTATGACGTCACTGAGATTTAGATCAGATTTATACCTATTCAAGGACCTAAATCCATCACAAACTAGACACAGATGGACAGATATCAGTTCATTCACCCCACATGTGCAAACAAAGATAGCGCGGCGCGGAGTGGAATACATCAACACATATTATCGCATGCCTGAGAGTACTTTCTATTGTCCAAAGTCGTATGATATATTCAATACAGGAAAACAAAAGTGTACTGATATTTCGTATAACGGCACACTTTTCAAAAATAATACATAGCGAAAAGATGAATCTTTAGACGTAAATGTACTCAGTGTTATGATATCGATTTTGGTCACGTGCGACTTCCAGGCGGAGTGAGTGGGAGGTGTCACCTAGTTTCAATTCACTGAGTACTACCATTTTATTGGACGGCGTCATCGGTTGTTTACATGTCTGATGTGTCAAACATTATTTGACACAAGCGATGTATTTCCATGCTCAATCGGGATCTGGAACGGCTGTACTTGTTGTGTGTTAAGATCGCTAGCTACTGCGGCGACAATATATGGGTCGGCGAATCGGTGACGAGAGTGACAACTGCTCATTATATTTTATTTACATTCAGTGAGGAATTGGGTGGAGTTGAACGCACGATGACATTGCGTCAGTATGAATGTAATTCCACGCTCAATCGTGAACGCCTGTATAACCGTGTTAAATGTAATAGGCACTGTGACATATTTTAATGATATAAAGAAGCTATGGTTTTCTTCATACATTTTTTTTTCTGACACGTTATTATAACACTACTACTATAGACATTTTAAACATAAATAAAGCAAACAAGTCTTACCGAATTCCATGTCGGAAATGTCCGTATTGCAGCCGTCCAACTTGACCATGTCCACTCCCCAAGATGCGAATGTTTTAGCATCATGTTCAAGATAAAACTTACTTCCCGGGTAACCTCCGCATGTAAACGTTCCAAAGTCCTCGTAGATACCAAGTTTTAGACCTTTGGCATGTACCTTAAATAGTTGTATTAAAAAAACTAGTACGGCAGACGCACATGGGAATAAGTTTAATTTCTAGCTTACAGTGGTCAATCATGTGTGGACATAAGTTGCTTCTTTATAACATTTACTTTATCGCACTTCGGGTTTCCAATAAAGTCATTTTAAGTATGGTAAATATGTAAGTAAATAAATCAATTAATAAGAGCAATTAAGTGTGTTATTAATTTAAAGTAACACTGTACCTAAGAAAAAAACTAGAAAACGTGCGGGTATGTCAATCGGTCGGTTTATTTGTATCCACGTGGTCCTATATATTTATAAAAACCCTGTAGGGTAAGTATGAACAAGACATTTCATTGAAAAAAAGGATGAAAGGAGAAATTTGGAAAATCGTCGAACACATTAAATACAAAAATATTGCAGTCTCGGTTTGATCGGTTTGAAGATTAGACTAGTATATTTAAATTCTTACATAATCAGCCAACCATTTAATGCCATGTGGGAACCTGTCCCTATCGGCGACTAGGGAACCATTGGCGTCACGTGACTTCTCCATCCAACAATCGTCGATGTTTACATACTGGTACCCCATGTCTTTGTAACCCTCGGATACCAGCAGGTCAGCCATATTCATATACAGATTTTCACTAAAATTATAAACACACTACCAAATTAGTGATTTTTTGTATTATATTAGTAAATATAAACATGGAACAGAACATATAGCATTTACAGAACACAGTAAACCAAAAACACGCGTTTAAAACAAACAAACAAGGAAAGGTAAAAGCAAAGTGTGCGACACCACAAACACAAAATGGTTGACAATAGGTGTACCTCTTTTGAACGTTGAGTGACAAAAAGACCGCTGGGGGTTTAGGCGCGCCAAACTTCACCCTTACCCTATTGTCATGTCAGTTAAATGGTTAAATAACTTGTTTTCGTAACACTTGGCATCTAAGAGTATCATCCTTGTTATAAATGAACATCTGTATTATTTTAAATAAATACTGAAAAGTGGATACATTGGAAGCATCAGTCAAAATCAAGAGAGAAAAAAAGCAGACTCGGATTTTTTGAGTCTGTTTCGTCGGAGGTAATATAAGTGTACAACAGCTCCCACGCCTCATAGCATCGGCTTAAGCGATATTCTGTTTTAAACGTTACCAACAATCACTGTTTCATATTTATCTATATTTCGAGACATATATATGTCATCCCATATACTAATTCAGACAGAACAAAGACCATATATGGCATATTTGATACTCAGTTAAAACAATGAAACTTAAAATAAAATTCAGGCAGAACAATGACAATAAATGACGTACCTGATACAGTTATTCGGGTCAGCTACACAATCTACGTTGCATCTATACCGTTCCCATGACAACCAACCCATTGGTGGGGTCAAACCCAAGCCATTGTCTAATCCATGAGAAGAACCAAATACGGCTATCACGAGTATGATATACGGTAGCATCGTTTCTACAAGAAGGAAAATGTAAAACAAATACAAACGTCAAATGTTTTGTCCAATTTGAGGACATGTCATAAATTAGGTTATATGGTAGATTACTGCTCTTTGTTTTGTTTTGTTTGAATGGTATTTTACGTCAATTTTAACATATTTTAGGCCATTTATGACGGTCGATATTTTGTTGTGGTAGAGGATGGCCACCCCAGTTTTCCTGGGTAGAACCAGTACTGTATACCTCCCGCCATCCGACACTTTCTCACTTACAAGTTGAGCTCCCGTAGTTGTGAGAGACGAAAAAGTTTACAACGCAACGTCGTTAACCCCTCGACCACGGAGGCCCTATTTTGTACTACAATTATTCACATTTAATTGTATTATCTTTGACAATCACACCATGTCAGAAGATGTAGTGACCAATTTGAAAAAATAGTTAAACGTTAAGTAAAGTATAATCCTCATCTTACAACATATAGTTAATCAAGACGATAACTTATGTGTACTGTTTTCTAGAAAATCTATTTAAAAAAAGAAACTTTTTATCAAAATACAAAGGCATACAAATCGAACAGGAAATGTAGCATTCACAGAACACAGTCAACCAACAATAAGCATATTAGATAAACAACCATTACAAGAAAAACTTGAAACAAAATATGCAACATCACACACATAAACGGGTTGAAAATAGGGGTACTGCCTTGGAACGGTCAATGGCAACAGGCCGCTGGTGGGTTAAACCAGGTTCTCGATTGCACAACAATCTAACTCCTACCCTATTGTCGACCCAATAAAACGGGACAGTGTAAATAAATTCCAACCAGGCTTTACGATCTATCAACAACGCAGCATTAATATGAATATGTATATGAATATAAAAATAAGTATAAAAGTCGAACTGGAAATGCAGCTTTCACAGAACACAGTAACCCAAACACACGCAAAACGACAAACATGAATGACAATGCTAAATAAGGAATAAAGGCGTATGCCATCACAAACACAAAACGGGTTGACAATAGGGTTACCGCATTGGAACGTTCAGTGTCAAAAACCACGAAAAGAAATATAAAAAGATCGGACAGGGAAAGTAGCATTCAAGGAGGACAGTCAACCACGAAACACAGAAACAAACACGCAAACAGACAAACAAGAAGGCAAAAGCAATAATAAATGCAAACGACATCACAAACACAAAAGGGTTGACAATAGGGCTACCGCCTTGGAACGGTCAGTGGCAAAGTAGGCCACTTGAAAGCCTAGCAAACCATAATTTAAGTACTCAATAACATGGCAGAAACCAGAGAAGCAATAGAATGAATAAACTATTGCACGACAAGGCAAGATTGAAGACAAACACCAAACGTTACCGTTCTTTCAGGATTTAGATGGTAAACGTCATCATAGGGTCGTATACCGAACCACAAGTACGGTTCAACCCAATGCATCCACGTAAATGATTACAATTAAAAGCATATGTTTGGTAACATAATATAAAAGAGATAAAGAACTGACAGCTTAGGTTACTTTTTTGGAACGGAGAGTTTTAAAACAAGAAGACAGTGGATACTTTGTCGGATTTTATAAAAAGATTCGCGAGGGCCTTGCCCTTTCTCCTCAGGCTGATATCAATATTACATACTGATACTGTAAATAGAATAGTCAATAAATGTCCTAAAACAATACAACACAATTGAGTCAACAAAGACATCAGAATTTGGGACAATGAAATATACATCACAACTAGCATTAAAAGCAAAACCATTTATAATGCAGAGAACATCAAAGAGTTACTTACATGTCTTATAATTAATCCTGCAAGCTCGGTACACTGTACCATATGATACTCACGTGATGATGTAATATATAGTCATATGATATCATGCAGCAAGTAGTGGCAACGCATTGTTATCTTCGTGTACTAACAGATAGGCATACATGTAGCGATTAAAATGTTTTAAACAAGTAGACGCACGTTGTGTGTGTTCGACAACTGAACTGAATTAGTAAACAGTGTGTATATATAATTTATGTGCCGGAATAGGTTCCACACTCCAGAAATTTAAAAACAATAAATGATTAAATAAAATATTTTCATTCGTAATGAAAATGCAATATCCTTGTCAGCAGATCTAGGCAACTCGCCTTTGAACAGTCTCAATCAAACTGAGACTGCAATATTTCGTATGTGTTGTGTTCGGCCGTTTCCAAAGGTCCATTATCATACTCTTTTTTATACCGAAGATGATTTCATTATAAATTGATATGCATAATAATAATAATAAATTATTATGCATTTAGTTTAACATGGCTCACCTAGGGAAGCATCCTGGTGCCAGGAGTATTTTTTGTATCTCGTAATTACGACTTACTATCTCGTAATTACGAGATACTATCTCGTAGTCACGACTTACTGTCTCGTAATTACGACTTACTGTCTCGTAATTACGACTTACTATCTCGTAATTACGACTTAGTATCTCGTAATTACGGCAATAGTATCTCGTAATTACGACTTATTATCTCGTAATTACGACTTAGTAATTATCATTATTATCATTCAGATGATTACCTCCCACCAGGACAGAATACATATAATGAAATTCGTACAATGACTATTGTACGTAATAATATAGTTTCTTTTAAAAATACTAGAAAAGTGATCCTTCGGTAGCGACATAAACAAGAGCAGAAAGCAAACAGACTCGGTTTTATTAAAGCTGCATTAGCCGTAACTTTTAAGTTATATACAAAAACAAACAGGTTGACAAACATTACGCAACTACCATTATTGAATATTTACTAAATAGAAACAGTATGTTTTGACTGAATCCAGTAGCGGAACAAAGAGTACCACTTCGTGGGATTGAACTCCAAGCCCACAATAAAGTTACACATTCTGGTAAAAGTGAATATAAAAATCGCACAGGAAATGCAGCATTCATTGACGCAGTCAACCACAGACACGCGCAGAAACAAACAACAATTACAAAAATGAACAAGCAAGGTTTTACGCAAGCGTAAAAAGAACTGTCGATAAGTAAATCAACATGACTGTGCGCCTGTGAACTGATAGTAATGCAAACAAGTGTTTGTATAATTAGTGATTATCTGGGACCCGTATTGATAAAGCTTCTTACCAATATCTTAACTGAAGTCAACTTTAATCAATTTCTTAAGCCATGGTCACATTTACGGTCATGCACGTAGTTGACCGTAGTTCATTTCAAACGTAGTCTGCCGTAGTATTACTACGGTCAACTAGGTTGAAGTACGTTCGAAGTAGGTTCAAAATTGGCAAAAAGAGGAAATATAGAAAGTCTAAGTAGGTTGAACTACGTGTAAGTACGGTCAACTACATTCAACTGCGAGCAAAGTGGCTAGGGTTAACTAGGGTATCACTACGTCTAACTACGAGTAACTACGTTACACTACGTATACACTACGTCCTAAGTACGCGCAACTACGGTAAATTAGGGTCAACTGCGTTAAGCTACGGTAAAACATTGTGGCTGCGCCTGCGCAGTACGATTAAGCTACAGTCATCCTGCTTATGGAAGTTGACGAGCCAACATTGCTGATCGCTTATTCTGCCATTCCGCCTAGGAAGAAACGATGTTCTTCAAAAACTGCTGCAAACACATGTACAGTGGGTGCTGTAAGTATTAATAATGAGGAGCCAGAGAGGATGGAAGAGCCTCAGGAGACTCAGGGGACCGATGCCCAGGAGACACGAGGTACTCATGACGACCCTCCTACTGGGACTTCCAAGGAGAAGAGGCCTCCCCTCAGGCTGCACTTGGATCAAGAAGAAGTAGTGTTTGAGTTTGTAGAATCCCATCAGGAACTCTACAGCAAGGGGAACCCTGAATTCATGAAGACTGGACACAAACAGGCATTGTGGCAACAGCTTGCTGACACCTTGAAGGCCATGAGTACAATGGAGTCAAACCCCTTATAGTTGTGGTAGATAGAACCTGAGTGGGGTGGCTTCTTGATTCGGATGTGCTTCCCATCAAGAGCACCAAGGGTGTGTGGGAACTGCCACTTCTGCTGAAAGGTCCGAACCACCTGCTGCCATTCTTCAGGTTCTGTGGGAAGCTTGACAAACTCTGGTTCCAGGACATCAATCAGAGCCTGACACACATCAACAATGAGGCCTGACATGGTGTTGTGGGCTACCCTGAAGCCGAACCGGAGGTCTCGGTAGTAGTTTCCAGTGGCCAGATACCTGAGGGTGAACGCCAGCTTTACCGCAGGAGAGATGGGACACCTGAAAATGGTGGTCTGCTTGGTGATCCTTCCCTCAATCCTGGCCAGGATATCATAGAATGTGGCAACATCTACACGCAGGAATTGCTGGAAGGCCTGGGGGTCCTCCACTTGAAGCTCTGCCATCAGACGGGTCTACGCAGCAGCCAGTCCCTGGTCCACCATCTCCTTTGTCTTCTATTCTCCCTCCTTTCCTGTTCCTCTAGGTCCTCCAAATCCACAAGATCTCTTGCCAGACCCACAAGTTCCATGTTTATCTGACACAAGAACTTCGCAATCGTGAGTCTGTCACCCATTGTTTACGAATGCAGTTAAAAATTTAATCCTATAAAAACTAGATGTCTGTAATCCCAGAAATGTACGCGACAGACTACAGGGACCACGTGACCAGGAACTCCTAAACAACATTTCTTATTAGTTGACCCTAGTTATCCGTACTATGAACATACTTCAAACGTAGTTAATCCCTAGTAGATCCCTAGTTGACCGTAGTGTTAACCGTATTGTTGTTGTGTTTTGGCAGTTACTACGGTCAACTACGGTACACACTACGGTTAAGTAGGGTCAATTACGGTTAACTAAGGTCAACTACGTTCAAACTACGGTCACAGTAGGGTCACAACATCTTAGTTAACCGTAACCAATTTTTGAACATGTTGAAAAATTATGTGCTTACTACGGGCAAATCATAAGTTCAAACTACGTTCATTACTACGTTAAACTACGGTTATCTACGTGTAACTACGTTCAACTACGTTTAATACGTTCAACTACGGCCAACTACGGTCATTCCCCACTACGGTCAACTACGTAAGATGTGACCACGGCTTTAAAGACACATTTCCCAACGCTACTTGGTCGTTGAAAAACATGGGAAGCTTGAATATTTACAGCGAGCACGCTTCATGGCTGATCAACTCAGGTATATAAATTGAGGCCCGTTCTTAGTTTTTTATTTGTAGCGCATTGCTATATTGAGGGTAAGAATAGCTTAACAACACTTTGCAATTTACTTTAAGGAAGAAATATATGTTCATAATTTAGCTTTTGAATACAAAACTTATCTGGTATTTCTTAATTGTTTTTAGACTAAAAATCAGAGCACAATACAATAAATATACAACATACTTTAATGTGATAATATGTGTACTGGTCACAAATGCTTTATTGGGTGGGCCTCATAATCTGAAGAAAAATTGAATATCACACTTTGCTCATGAAATTGCATGGCAAACAGCGATTTACAGTTACCTATAGAAATTCTCTCCCCCACAAATACAATAGGCTCGAAATGTGTCTTTAAAACGTTTTCTTAATATTGCTAATAAGGTTATGGATAAATATAACCTACAGCTAAATATTTACCGTAAAATAGATGGTTGGTAGTGTCTCTGAGAGGTTAATACGGATAATTAAAAATATGTAAAAATCTTAAATTTTGACTTAGGTATTATTTTCCATTTAAATTGCTTTATGGATACGGGTCCAGAGAGTTATCAAGCTGAATAAGTGTAACTACGCAATGGATGCCTCAACAGTGATTATTGTGAAACTTGGCCAAAGTTTTATTGATATAATCCTTCAAAAGGTCTTATTGATACAATCCGACAAAATGAGTGTTTGTCGGATTTGTAGTATTGTTGTGTATATGTATGTTTGCGTGTGTGCGCGTGAGTATGCATGTTTTTATATGTATTTATAACTTTTATAGCATTATTGTTCGAACGCCACATTGAAAATAAGTGTAAGTATTTTATATGCATAACTTAATGTGTTTTAACCTTCGTTAAATAAATAAATTATTGTTATTATTATTAAATGAAAATTGATAATACCGCAAATATAAATAAAAGCGATATGACGCTAAACTTTTACCTTATATATTCATGGATTCGTGGCTAATCATCCATAAAAAATCTTTTAAAGGAGTTGCACTGATTCCATTCCAATATTTGCGATTTCATTCAGTTGTACTTACGATTTCATTCTGCTCCGTAAACATCCCGGACATAGAGATTCCACAAATAATATTGCCGCATTCTACGCTGAGTAGACTGATCTACGAAAACGTCATATCCATAGGAGAAACGGTAACCTTTGAACATTCAAAAATATGTGTGTATACAGTTCAAGTTTTTTAGATGAGTTCTCTAGGAATTCAAGTTGTAAAGCATGCTTATCGTCAACTACATGATTCACAGTCAGTTAAACATAGACAAATAAAACAAAATTAAGAATCAGTTGCCTTCGGCAGCTGAATAAATGGCAATACCTGACATCATAGACATAAAAGTGTTGGCAACAGAGTTACCGCCGTGGAACGGTCAGTGGTAAACAATGCCGCTTTGGGTTTAAACCAGGTTCTAGGGTGCAAAAACTAAAGCGTTCCAGGAATGAAAATATTGCGGTCCCAGCAATGTTTACAAACAATCAATACATTCTTATTTATATTCAAAAGAAACATGTATTACTACATACATATAAAAGGGATTCCTTTGAAGCAACAAACGCAAAAAGAGAAAAAAATAGCAGACCCCGTTTTCTTGAGTCTGTTCATGAGAGGTAATATAAGGTGCAACATCTCTCACGCCCATAGCACTGGTTTATTCCACTTTATTCTACTTTAAAGTCACAAAGATTGGGCTTGACGATTTCAAAGGGCCAGTAATTAATAACACTATTGATTTGTAGTCGTTTTTTTGCAGCTGCGACACAGCAGTAAACAAACGCCAGTGTGAATGTCAATAAATATTGAAAAGGGGATTCCTTGGAAGTAACAACACAAACAAGAGAGAAAAGTTGCAAACTTAGTTTTATTGCCTCATATTCATATACTAAACATCATAGGTTATGTGATCTATACACGGCATGCTCATTTTAACCATAGACGCAATGTCACGAATTTGCCAACATGTATCCATGTAACGAAACGTTAGTATTTACTAAATGCGTTCAAGGTCGCATTTACAATGTTAAACTTAGTTTTGCTTGTCTATAGTCTCACTTTAAATATAAATTCTAAACCAAATACTATATCTACTGAAGCGAAAAAGAGTCGCAACTCCGCTATATATTGTATATACTGCTCAATCAATTCCACATAATATTCCAAAGAAATCCCAAAATGTTTTGTAAAATAAATGTTGCAGTTAGCTAGAGTAAGGACAGAACTGTGATGTTGTAGACGTTTTAATCACAGTTCCTCTTTCAAAAATTGAGCCATTTCAGTACTGTATTTAACGTAAAGAGTTTGCATATTGTTGCATCCTAAATATGCAATACTATTTGTTGTATATTGTGTTGTTTTAGTATTTAGTCTTAGTAGCCATGTACCATTCGATTAACAGTAGCACATGGTATATACAATATATAGCGGAAATTCCCGAGTTGCGTTCCTTTTTCGCTTCAGTATCGACTTATTGACCATAGCGTTTTATGTAAGCATTATATTCTATATTTCCGTATTTATTAACAAAAGTAATTCATAAGAATGTCCAACTCTCTCTACATGCCGATATAATTTCTTGCTTTTTGAACACTGTTGTATGGCTGTTAAAAATTATGGTAAAATGCTGGTACAAATTATGGTAAGATGCTGGTAACATGCTGGTATCAATTATGGTAACAAATCAGCAATTGTATTACAGCTCCCTGCTTTTGTCAGCAACCGAATATGCCACACCCAACCATACACCGGAAGGGTTCACACTGGCGTTGATGAGGTCATGAGGTTTGAGCGTTCCTATATACTGTCCTGTGAACCCTTCCGTAATATTGTAACCCTCTGCTATATTCAGGCCGAGTTTGTAAAGGGGCATGCTCACCTAAAATGTTAAATATAATTTAAACACACACTATGAAACACTGACGTATACTGCATACAATATAATGATAGTTGTGTCACACTGACGTATACTGCATACAATATAATGATAGTTGTGTCAAATTCTAGGATATTGCATTTTTGCAACTAAAACCCCTGTCACACTAGGGCCGCGTTCTCACGGCGATCCCACGGCGTCCAAGAAAAATGCAGAACGCCGAGGTGCGCGCAGTACGATCGCAAGCATCGCCGCAGCAACGCAGTGGCATCGCCAGTAGACGCATTGGGATCGCATAGAACGCCAAGCGACGGCGCGCACTTTGAGCATGCACAAAACAAACGCCGTCGCTCGGCGTTCTGATAAGAGCGCAGTGGGGTCGCCGTAAGGTCGCCATAGCAGCGCAGTAAGGTCTCTTACAACGCCACAGAAGCTCCGCGGGCGCGCACAGAGGTCGCAGTGCGAACGCTGTGGTTGTCGGTGGCGCTTGCACGGAGATTGTACGGCGTTCTCTGAGATGTCACTGCGTCTCTACCGCGCTTATACGGCGCGTCTACGGCGCTTATACGGAGTGTTATTTATTTTACTGCGCTCTTACAACGACTGTACGGAGCTGTCACGACGACCATTGCGCTCCCAAGGCGCTTCTACCGCGTCCATCGGCGTTTGCATGACAAAAACGAACAAAATAGTATAAATGAATTATAGGTAGTGCAAACGAACGTCTTCAACACGCCGTCAGCGCAGTGTGAGCGCCGTGAAAGCGCAGTACACGCAGTGGAAGCGCCGTGAGAGCGCAGACAATCGCCAACAAGAACTCCGTAGGAACGCGATAGAACGCCATGGGAGCTCCGTAGCAACGCCTTGGTCGCTGTGAGGACGCCGTGATATCTCCATCTTCACGAAAAATATCAGATTTTTCTTGCGATCTCACGGCGTTCTGGAAAATTAAACAACGCCGTGCCAACGTAGTGGAAACGCGCTATAGTGTGACAGGGGCATTACCAAACTAATTTTAAAAGTAATAATCATTGTCGATTGCTATAAATAAATAAATGATATATGAATTCTTGTGGTAATAATTAATAGAAATGTGAGGAAATAAAATTGTTTTAACCTGAATAGGACCGCCACCGTTTTGCGAGTTTAGGAACGCAACTGCCATGCCTTTATCGTCTAAACCCATTGGTTTGGTCCAAACTTCGAAGGTACCATTCTGAAATATTGTAATAGAAGAAAAAAATATAGTTAAAATGTCAATGTGCTTGTTTAAATTATTTATTATTTATTCCTTTGACATAAAACGAGAGGTCCTTATAGATAAACGTAGGAAAAAATAGCAGTAACAGTAGCAGTAGTAGTAGTAGCAGCAGCAGCACCAGCAGCAGCAGCAGTAGCAGCAGAAGCAGCAGTTGTAGCAGTAGTATTAAATGCATGTATAGCAGTAATAGTAGTAACAGTAGTAGTATGTTTATGAACTGTATTGAGGCATGCGATCAATATAACGACTTGCCTTGTTACACTGTTTTATGGAGTGAAACTAAGCTACACTGAGTATAGTAAAACTTTGATCATGCAATATCGATTTACACTTTATACCGTGTGTGTTATTTTTATCGCTTCTGCTGTTACCGTAGTAATTAATGAAGCACAATAGTGGTATTAACATACAAATACAAATACTGCCTTTACTACGTAGTACCTTGACAATTCGAGTGCCCTGTACACCATTAGGATCTTGATTGATTCTGATGACATAATCGTTTTGCAGTAAGGCTTTGGATTCCGGTTTGACATTGCGCAGGTCTACCGACATGAGTAACGGCGCCGCCATAATGGCCCACATCGCCATCTGTACTCGCTGTTGATCGTAACTGAGACTGTAGTCACCCACTATTATCTGTAACATAGTAATTTCTTGGCTTTACAGTAATTGAACAGGTCACGTGTTTACTAAAATGGAGATAATGAAACTGATTAACAGAATACATTTTGCATCTTGTTCATACTTCGTAGTTTGGAAACGCATTAAAGTCCAATGTACTACAGTTTATCCATTACATTTCTTTTCATACATTTTCAAATTGATTGTTCCCAAACTTTATGTACACATAACAACAGATGAACTTATGTCCCTCTACCTCACCAATCATTGATTGCCTAATTTATTATAGAATTATGGCCCTTTCATTGACTTAGAGTGTCCACTCTAATGTTGTATAATGACCTGTTAACACTTTTTTTCTCCAACATTTTTTAATTGATTGTTCCCAAACTTCATTTACACATAACATCTGACTACTACGGAGCCCCGCATGTGACATGTAGGAAAAATAATTTAAAGCGTTCGCACGCTGGAGTAGAGCTTTCGCACGCTGTAGTAGAGCGTTCGTAGAGCTGTAGTAGAGCTAGAGCGTTCGCACGCTCTACTACAGCGTTCGCACACTGCAGATAGAGCGTTCGCACGCTGTAGTAGAGCGTGTGAACGCTTTAAATGATTGTTTCTGCATGTCACCTGCGGGGCTCCGTAGCCCCGCAGGTGATATGTAGACAAAAAAATCAATAAGTTCTTTCATGTCCACCATGATGTATTAACTTTTATTTCACTTCATAATTCCTAATTTCTTAATTCTGAATTCCTAATTCTGAATTCTGAATTCCGTATTCCGAATTATGTAAATCTTTTAAATATTGGGTATTGTACATTGGAAACCCCAGGGGTCGTGGGTTCAAATTTCAAAGGAGGCATATTTTTTCTTGTTATGCCCCCGAAGGGAAGGGGAGCATATAGTAGTCACACTGCCAGTTAGTCCGTCCGTCCGTCAGTGCGTTCGTCTGTACTATCCTGTCTTGTATTTGAGACCTATACCTTCAAAAATCATTAAACTGTACTCAAGGGGTGACCGCCGCCACCGCCGATGCCGGAAAAGTGATTTAAAGGAAAACATTTCACGACGTACGGACGGACACTGGTCACCCTTTGTATGTCACTCCCAGCAATCAACGACGGGGCATAATAATCATCAATTTACTAATATAGTAATTATAATAGTTAACCAGACAGAATAAACCCAAAAACTGGAGCGTCGAATTAAGAATACTCATAATTCATTTTACGCATATGTAATCACGAGTATTTTAAGAAACCTTAATTGATCTAAACTTTTAATCGGCAAATATACCTCAATATGTGACCTGAACACCTGGATAGTTTTGATAAACGGTTTTGTAGTGTACTTTTGCCGTTATTGGCTGGTTAGTTTCTTTAATACTATGATCTTTGTAATTATGCCACTATCTTTCTGTCGCACGCTCTACTACAGCGTGAACGCTCTAGCTACAGCGTGCGAACGCTCTACTACAGCGTGTGAATGCTCTACTACAGCGTGCGAACGCTCTAGCTACAGCGTTCGCACGCTCTACTACAGCGTTCGCACGCTGTAATACAGCGTTGGCACGCTCTACTATAGCGTTCGCATGCTGTAGTTAGAGCTTTCGCACGCTGTAGTAGAGCGTGCGAACGTTTTAAATTATTTTTTTCTACATGTCACCTGCGGGGCTCCGTACCTTTCACTTTAAAACTGTTCATGGATTGTTATTACACTTGACATACAGTTCACACGTGATGATATGATGTGTCTCTTCATATGTTTTTCGAATCCACATTTTGTTACAGAATTATTGACCTTTGATTTGCTTAGAATGTTTTTCACATTAAAAAATTAACAGATATTTTAGACATTTATTATTATTGATTTTGCCCATCCTCATCGACTACAGCAAAACTGCGGGGTATTCGTCACCTTCAGTTATAGTTCCAGTTTATGTACATATTTCACCGCAAGTGAGAGCGAATACAAAACCAAATAATGTGTCAGTGGGCAACGTTTAAATTCAAAAATCATAGTAATAAGCTTCGCTTTAGTGCTGGTACCCTTCATGCATTTTTTCTGTTATCATTTTCTTACTTGTATATCCTACCATTACAAATTGTCCCGCTTTTATTGTGAGCCATTGATGACATTTTCCTTGATGTGGCAGAATACTGTTAAAATTAGCTGTTGGAAATGACGAGAAAATACGTCTGCCTATTTTATTTCAATTTCTTCGAAACTTGCAAGCAGTCTTGTGGATAAGATGCATCTTAATAATACCAAAACCAGGCTGAATGACTACTGTGATGATACAAAAAACCACCTCGTACCATGTCAGGATCATTGAAGTTCCCTGGTCCGGCAACCTGACTAAAGTTGCCAGTGTCGTTGCCGTAGAAGTCCATGATGTCGACGACATAGTCCCAAGAATCCTGGATGTCCCGGTAGTTCCTCCAAATGTTGCAGAATTGAGCGATCTTCTTGTAATCCGGCTATAAAGGAAAATAAAAGAAAACTAATATTCCCTGAAATAATTAAATATAATTAAATGATGGAGCAAACCAATTATTTTAATATTACATTATTTTCGTAGTTTTATGTTATTTGATTGAGAAAACAAAGTTATTCTGTGAACGGTTTGAATAAATCTCAAATGCTGAATCAGTGTGTTAAATTGCGATGTAAGATAGTTAACCACTTACACATCTTGTATACCTGAAAAATAATAAATAATAAATAATTTATGAACTCTTTAATTTATTCT
Organism: Cyrtodaria siliqua; assembly: GCA_037043455.1. NCBI lineage: Eukaryota > Metazoa > Mollusca > Bivalvia > Adapedonta > Hiatellidae > Cyrtodaria > Cyrtodaria siliqua. The sequence continues at coordinate 95,359 of JAWPHD010005359.1, read as the reverse complement.
TGCAAATGCCATATGCACTTTGGCTCAAACAATAGACACAATTAGAAAGAAAGGCGGATTTACTATTTGTTTAATTTCGACGATATAGGCCGGCCAACTGCAAGAATACAGCATGGGTCGACCCGTTTGGTTTAAGAAGAAAGACATCGCTGGGTAACCTGTAACACATAATAAACACATATGTCATTGTCGTTACTGTACCTAATACAATATTGGTGTAATAAGAAACGTAACTCTTTGAACAACGCTAGAACATGGAAATCTTAGTTAGTTGCCAATCAACTGAATGTTTCGTTAGTTTTAAACAAGATGCGTAACTCTGCTGAGCTTATAACTACGTATATTACAAATTTGCTGGATGATGTTAATAACAATTTTAAATTGTTCTTTGTTGGCGAAACACAAATGGTAATGCTAAAGCTATATAATGTACTGAGGTATTAGTGATGAATCACCTATGTAAATAGAATGTACATGGGGTAAAATATGACATAATATATATGGAAATGATTGGTAATGGGATTCGGCTTTACCTGGCTAGTATATGTACATGATAAACATATACTCGTTTGCTTAAAACATTCCCATTATATAATAAAACTATTCTTGGCACAATACCGAATGATCGACGGACAGACAGAGAGGCCAACAAATTAGGACTCTTTCATAGTACAGGAAACAAAAGAAAATAGATATATACTACGCAAAGTTGGCTCAGCACCAATATTTCAATTCGATATACGGTGGATGGTTTTGCCAACAGCATGAAACTAACTAATTAATTTTGTTTTACGATTTATGTATGTGAAACTCATTGTTTCTTTGTCAAAAATTGATTAGAAAACAGTTTTAAAGATTAGATCATGGCGGGGATTTCTTTATTTACACTGTCCTGTTTTAATGGGAGTGTGAGGTTTGGTGCACCCTAGAACCGGTTTAAACCCCCAGTGGCCTACTTTGCCACTGACCGTTCCAAGGCGGTAGCCCAATTGTCAACCCTTTTGTGTTTGTGATGTCGTATGCATTTATTGTTACTTTTGCCTTCTTGTTTGTCTGTTTGTGTGTTTGTTTCTGTGTTTTGTGGTTGACTGTCCTCATTGAATGCTACTTTCCCTGTCCAATCTTTTTATATTTCTTTACACAATACAGTTTCGCGTGGTATTTGGGATGATAGACGTAAACTGTTAGGTCTTTAGCACACTTTGAGTAGTATATAATCTGGCAATACCATATTCCATATCTGACAGGTCAGTGTAGCAGCCATCCAGCTTTACCATGTCAATGCCCCACGATGCAAATGTCTGGGCATCTTGTTGCAAATAAAACTTGCTCCCTGGATATCCTCCACAAGTGAATGTTCCGAAGTCTTCGTATATACCTAGCTTCAAGCTTTTGGAATGAACCTAGAATATTAATACAGTCTATATACACATAGTCATAAACAAAACAAAAGGTATGGAAATGCCAGTGGGGGAAAATGGACGGTAGCAAGCACTTTTCACTATCGTTCATGGACAGTCTCAATCAAACCGAGACTGCAATATGTTTTTTTATTTAACGTGTTCGACGATTTCCAAATGTTTCCTTTCATACTTTTTTATATATCACAGTAGCGTTGCCTGTGCATTGTGTAGGCAGTAAAACGTCTCCCGTGCTTGCAATCAGAATTGTTATGCATTGGAGATCGCTGAGCCCGATATTAAGAGATATCGGTGGTACATTCTCAAATACTTGTACTATCTTACTTGAATTTCGAATGGGTGATTCCACTACTCCGCCTTTATTCTGAATATTGCTTAATCACCCTTAGGATATGTTGCCTGCTTTTAAATTTAGTCTTGTGTCTGTTACCTGCGATACGCAGGCTTCGTAACCTCTACTCCAACTAAATTCCATTCTGTTTATTTCACTCATTGTTTTCTCGTTTAGGAAACAGCGTTTTGTTAGAAACTAGGAGCATAAGCCGCTGGCCATGGAATGGTGGTGTGAAAATACCGCATTGCAGGTTCCATGTTCACCGTTATATGCATACTATCTTCGGGATGGCCCAAATTTCTGTACTATTAACATTATAAATATGGAGTTCTGCTCAACCAGGGGCTAGAGGGCGTGAACGGTAGAAAGCACTTTTCACTTCCGATCACCTCAATCAAACCGAGACTGCAATATTGTTTTGTATTTTACGTGTTCGAAGATTTCCAAATTTCTCCTTTCATACTTTTTTTTACCTTTGACATGGTGTTAGTATACAGCTGAAGAAATCTTTATTAAGAGATAGTCAACCCCCCCCCCCCCCCCCCCCCCCCCCCCCCCCCCCCCCCCACCAATCACCCACCACCCACATTTCCTTGTTAATGTTTAATAGCAAACATGTTTATGTTTATTTGCAGGATAAATTAAGTTTCCCAGAATTCTAACGGTGTTTGAGTTTCTAACAGGTTCTCAACATCCTCACTTTACTATAGAAGGGGCACAGAGAACCATGTACGCCATTATAACTTTACACAATATACAGTATACTCTCGAAATGAATATCCAAGTCTGTATTGACCTGTTGTTTTACTGGGACAATCGGTGTGTGTATTAGACATTTGTTTTATATAAACACACTCACATAATCAGCCAACCATTTAATGCCATGTGGGAACCGGTCTCTATCAGCCACCAGGGAACCATTGGCGTCACGAGACTTTTCCATCCAGCAGTCGTCGATGTTAACATACTGGTACCCCTTGTCTTTGTAACCCTCGGATACCAGCAGGTCCGCCATATTCTTATATAGATTCTCACTGCAAATTGTAAGTACTACCATTGAAATAGCATGTGAATTTAGAAATGAAGACGTCTTAAATATTGTATCTTGATGAATAAATAGCTAGTGGCATACCCACTGAAAAGAAACATTATTCCTCATTTAAAATTGCATGGCTGTTTTGCTAGCACATGTTTTGTTAATGTATATAGACATACGTTAAGGAAATACATAAGTTTGAGGAAACTTGAATGTATCACTGTATTTCTAGCTAATGTCAGAGGAATTACACTTTAGGATATACAACTTAAGTTTTAACACACTCACGCACACACGCACGCACGCATGCACACTCGCGCGCATACACTAAATGAATCATACTATTTGAAACAAAACATGAGGTAGCTTCAACAGTGAACATCTAAAAGTAAAGAAAATTTGTTTTAAATATAAAATGTGTACGCACCTTATACAGTTATCAGGATCAAGTAAACAATCAATGTTGCAACGATACCGTTCCCATGACAACCAACCCATTGGCGGTGTCAATGCCAACCCATTGTCTAGTCCAAAGGAACAGCCGATTATTGCCAACAGTATAATGATATAAAATTGAGACATCATTATGTCTGAAAATAACAACAGAAAGCGTTTATAAATTATACACATGTTTGATATATGTTATGGAGTAACACTGGCTGTTCCTGAATACGTTACGCCATTATAACATTTTATTAAACGTCATGTGACGTGCTACACTTTTAACACCCAGATTTAACACCCAGAAACATTTACAAAATAGAAGATTGACACATACAAAAGAGAATCTGTAAAGAAAAATGGCACGTTGTTATTCCTAACGATCTAAAATATTCACACAATGAATGTCCACTGGTATTCAATAAATCTGTGTTTGTTTATATAAATATATTACTCTGACTCGAACACCATACACACACCAACATACTATATATGCTTTGATGATGTATATTAAACACTCTTTCATATTTTAAGCACAAATTAGTTGTAATAAAAAAATGTATCCCTTTCATTTATGTTATAATATTAACCTTTGAAGATAATACTTTAGTAAAAACAAATGCAAACGCTCTTTAAACGCCACAAGATATAGTTCAGATATATGTGCCTAACTCGCATACAACTTAAGGAGCTGACTCAATAAAATCGAGTCTGCTACTTTTCTCTCTTGTTTGTGTGTGCTGCTTCCAAGGGATCCCCTTTTCAGCATTCATTGACATTCACACTAGCGTACAGTGAACGTTTTAAAACTTTCCTGGTGGAGTATTTTTGGACTTAAATAGTACTGTCGGTACATAGGTTTACTATTGTTTCTTGCTGCGCACACATTCGTGCAACTGGTAACAATGAATAGGCCTACAGGGACTGCAAAGACGAATTCTCGGAAAGGGAAGGATACAGATAAGGAGAAATTGCGGATGACGTATGTGGTTAGGATGCCATGTGGTGGACATGTAGCTTATGTGATTTGCTCTTTTATGTTGATCATGACCAGTGAATGGAGAGCGACCGTTATTCCAAACGTGTCTGTGCAGGTTGATTTGATACCGGCGGAAGATGATGAATACGATTTTTATAATAAATACTGAAAAGGGGATCCATTGGAGCAATAAAATAAATAAGAGAGAAAAGTAGCAGAATCGGTTATACTGAGTGTGTTCATTGGAGGTAAGATAAGTTGCAACACCACACATGAGAGCTGTGGACGGATCAAGAAATCGAACAAACATGGAACCTTCAATGTGGTGTTTTCATACTAATCGATGACCAGCAGCATTATTAATAATTAGAACGCAATTAAAGGCCTATGTTCTGATGTTTTTAAAAGTTGGCCGACAAGATTGATTTAATTGTTGACGGTTCGGCTGAGAAAAAAAAAATTATAAAGGGTTTGTCTGAGGTTGATAATGAAGAGTGTATAAAAATAGTCCGTGCACTGTTTAGACTGTTGGTTAAAGTAGCTATCCCGCCAATAACAATCAAATTATGTAAATATAAGTACACCGTTTCTTAACCTACTATGAACGAGGTATATATATAACTTACATAACTTGATAATCCAAATTCTATAGACAAAATATAGATGGTTTTAACCAGCCAGGCCAAAGCCCAAAACTATAGTGTTGAAGAAAGAGTTACCAACTCATAAATCATTTACGCATATTCAGTCTTGAGTATTTTAATAAGCACATATACGTTAGTATATGACCTCAACACCAGGAAAGAGTTTTGATGAACGGTTTTATAGTGTATTTTTGCTGTTATTTGGCGGGTTAGTGTCTTTAACGATACAAAAATTGTCATAGCCCATAAACTTGTTGTTAGACTGTCATAACGCAACGTCGCAGTTAGTTATATTTGTGTTCTGAGTTAGTTATTTATATCTAGTGATTATGAATATTCTTTCACTGAGAAATCCCAATATTTCACCCATAGAAATGTAAAAAACGGAATTATAGAGCTAGACAGATAGTTAAGAAAACCAAATTAGATGGTGTGGGGAAATCGACCCCATTTAATGAGGAAGAGGCCGATAGTGATCTCCGAGACTCTTAGGCCTCTAATAGATATCGCGGAGCCCTAGATGGTCATTACATGGTCCCGCCTAAATTCCATTAAGCGATGGGAAAGCTTATATTAGTAGGATTTTATAAGGGATATTCGATAATAAAACACGTTTAAAAACATTTTTTAATGAAAAAAAATGCGATAACCTTTTTAACATTACCTATTATATGTTTTAATTTTACAATCTGCAAACTTTTTAATCCTAAACTAAGGTTTATTTCATACCCCAGACAACCCCGTTTTCGCTTCTTGGAGAAGGGGTTGGATGGGGTATGAAAGTTAATACTCGGACCACGGACCAAGTAATTTAGCCCTGTAGATAACAGTTCATTCTGTTCATCGTTTCCAGTTCAAGTTCTGATGTTAATAGTTCTAGTTGGACTGATTTGCATTTGGTGCAGTAAAGAAGATTGTGTTGATACCGTTGTAACGATTATGACATGTGGACATTATAAAACTCCACCAGAGATTTTTTTACTTTATACTTGCGCGGACATACTCTTAAATTAAGAAGACAATATAGCCGTGTAGACAGATATCAGGAAAACATCTGCAGCAATTGGGTAGTACCATTATGTATGTGATCATTATTAGATCATTCTATTATATATGTCGTGTTAACGTAATATATAGCGTTAAGACATCTTAAGATAACGACTTGGCCGTTGTATATATGATTATGTTGTCTTATGTTTGTTTAGATAATGAAAACAATCTTCTTCGTCAATGATAATAACATACTTTGTCAATTATAATTATGGTGTAATAACAAAAAGACGTATCGATATAGATTAAAACGGCACGATAATATACACATGTAGTTGTTGAAATGTACATGTCGACATATATCTTTTTACGGAAGATGTAATTAATTGAATGACCATAACCATTTTTGTCTCGCCCACGATAGTGGGTAGCGAGACATAGCAGTCACTCGATTTTTTTTGAAACTTTGTCAAATGCTTTGTTGGGTACATCATCACCCCAAAACTACCAAGGTCTAGGTCAAATTTTGAGCTATTTTCCCAAACCTTAGCCTTGGTTAGGTAATTGAACCTTGATTAGGTAACTTAACCTCAGTTAATTGTATACATGTGATTGCCTCATTTTCTTTATTTGATACTTGGTCATATGTATTGATGGCATTGGTGGACATCACTGAACGACACAAATTACCAAGGTCAAGGTCATCTTTTGCTTATTGTCCCCAAATTTAACCTTGGTTATGTAACTTAACCTTGGTTAGGTAACTTCAACTTGGTTAGGTAACTTAACCTCGGTTAACTTTATGTGATTGCCTCACTTTACGTCTTTGATACTTGGTCATATGCATTGTTGGCACTGGTTGACATCGCTGAACGACAAAAAACTGCCAAGGTCAATGTCATCAGTTTTGTTAGATAAGTTAACCTCAGTTAACTTTCTTTTTTTTTTATCTTTAATTTCTTTGATTGATACTTGGTCATATGTATTGTTGGCATTGGTGGACATCACTGAACGACAAAAAAATATCAAGGTCAAGGTCATATTTTGCATTATTTTTCCCAAACTTAACCTTGGTTAGGTAACTTAACCTTGTTTAGGTAACTTAACCTCAGTTAACTTTATGTGATTGTCTCACTTCATGTCTTTGATAATTGGTCATATGTATTGTTGGCTTAGGGAAAACCTTGAAACATGTTCTTCTCTAAAATCTCAAGGCACAGAGCTTTCATATATAAGCTGTAGTATCACTACCAAACTTGTTCAAATGATGACCCTGGGGTCAAATTCGGCCCAGGAGTCACGGTTTTACATAATGTTGTATTGGAAAATCTTAAACAAATCTTCTTCTTTGAAACTACATGAGCTAGAGGTTTAATATTTCGCATTTACCCTTAGTCTTCTACCAAGTTTTAAATGGCGACCCTGACGTTAAATTTGACCACGCCCCAGCGATCACTTGTTTTACATAGACTTATATAGATACAAAATGAAAACATCTTCTCTTCTGAGACACAAGGTATAGAGCTCTCATATATTGCATGTAGTATAAGAGGTACAGCTAGAGGTCTAATATTGTGCATGTACCATAAGCTTATGATTCTCTATCCAGTTTGTTCAAATCGTGACCATGGGGTCAACTTTGGCACCACCGCAGAGGTCACATGTTTTACACAAACTTGTATAGGGAAAAACTTTAAACGAGTTAACTTTCTTCTCTGAAATCACAGCTATACACTTACTGAGCATAAACAGATGGATACATCCATCCAATCAGTATCGACCCAGGGTCCGTCCCCACTAGGGACATGTAGTACATTGGTCTTAACTTGGAAACCGTTGAGCTCCCCACCATATAACCATATATATATGTTATACGCAATGCGAGAATATGGACGATTCCGGAACTGCTCTGCGCAAAGTAAAAGTTCTTAAAATGCCCAACGATTCCGGAATTGTGCAGGACTATTCCGGAATTGCGCAAGGGGTTAATCGATATAAAATATGCACCAAGTGTCGGCGCAATTTGAGAATGTTTTGCGCAAAGTACGAATTTGTGTTTGGATTTGAAAAAGGAATATAGTGTTTTGAAATCTATTTATTTCTATTTACATATGCTTAATTGTTTCATCCGTCTGTTATAAAAGATAAAATGCATAAAAAAAATCATAGTTCGGTTTGGTAAATAATTAACATGAACTTAATTATTGAGAAAACAAGCTGAAGCCCTTAAACAATAAAGTGCGGATTTATATTACTGAAATAAGGAGATACATTATGGTTAAGAAAATATAAACAAGTGAAGCACAGTGGTGCAAACGCTGGATTGCGAATTCACCAATTTAAGTGAACGTGTGTGCCACGTTTCAAAGCTTTCCGGCAATTCGCTTTTGAGGAATGAGGAAAAAACAAACTTTAACCGAAAACGTTTACCAAAAAGTCAAAACGCGTAGACGGACATACAGACGGACGGACGGACAGAAGATAGACGGAAATCGCCAAACCATAAGCCTGGATTTGCTACTCAATCCGGCTAAAAATAAAAAACAAAACGTGACACAGACAATAATATTTCTAATAACGGATCAAATTGAGCATTCCATATATATGTTAGAGATTTTCCTATGATGTCTATACAAACATGGGACCCTTGTTTGTTGCCATATACCTTTATATATACTGGCATATACAAAAGAAGCTAAATATTGAACATCTGTCAAATAACAAACACGCCAATTGCTCTGTAAATGCGTCAAAGCTACAACTACTACTACTAATTGCATTTGCATGTTTTAATCATTTTATATTAAAGCATTATACTGATAAGGTATACACATATATTAAATTTCAAATTGTCTTATTGTTCAGACCATCTGTCGTCTGCCAAATGTACTAAAACAATCATTTACACAGACCTTTTGAGAACAAATTACCAGTTTATGGTATTGCTATTAATGACATTTGAATATTTGAATGATACTTAATAAATAGTGGATATTAATATACATCATATAGACAATGAGGAGATAAACACACGTTGCATCACGCGTATACTTGCAATTTAAACATACTTTATTGCTTTTATTTTACAAACAAGCAAAATGTTTGAGCCACAAGTTCTTCCAGCATTATTAACGAAGGCCCTTGCCGCCAGTATTACAATTAACCACTAGAACCAAAATATCCCTAATGTGTGCTAATTCCTACTGTGCTCACGAACGATTCCGGAATTGAACCGTGCATTTTGAGAATTCCGATAATGTCGCGCGTTTTAAAAGTTCTTACCTTGTGCAGAGCAATTTTGAATTGACCATCTCATTTTGAGCATAACATATACACTCACTGAGCATGAACAGACGGATACAACCATCCCACCAGCATTGGCCCCGGGGTCCATCCCCACCCCTTCTGACATAGTACACACCCCTTGGGACATAGTATCTGTGGCATAACGTGGAAACCATTGAGATCCCCACCATATACACCTTAACGCGGGTGCAGTAATTTGTGATATTGCACCATCGACTGCGTGATCTCATTCTGTTATGAATTATAAGCCTTTTAAAACAGTTTTCATCTTTGCGAAGATAATCAGGGGAGCTATTCAGTGCCACTTTGGTCCTCTTGTTTAATATTCCACATGCTTGTAGATGGGTCGTGAATCCAACTATGGCTGTGCTTGCATCTTTTCTTGCTACAGAAGTGAGTATGTTGGCATATGTATCTTGTCCAGATAAGAATGTGTGACGCAATATTTCAGTCAACTTAACGTGATCTCAACATAATTTAAGTCGTCATACCACATTTTATGTCATCAAGTCGCTGTGTGGATGTTGTGCAAATAATATATTCAACTTATGTCGTTTTTTATTATGTCGTCCTGTCTCGAAATATTGTAGTATATAAACATAGAATATGTCAACATAGGATTATATATCGTGACATGTCGTTCTATTTATGGTCATAAACATCACATCATCTGAGGGGTACATTAAAGCTTCCATAATTATGTGATAAATTGACTGATGATATGGTTATGGCACCAAGCATTGCTTCCTTTACTAGGAAATTGAGAGCTAAATCTTTATCCATGTAAAGCATTACGTGGTCCCGCCTTAATTCCATTAAGTAATGGGAAAGCTTATATTAGCAGGATTTTATAACGGATATTTCGACAATAAAACTCGTTTAAACACATTTTTAAATTACCTATTAAATGTTTTATGTTTACAATATGCAAACCTTTTAAAGCCGAAATTGAAGTTTTATTTCATACCCTATCCAACCCCGGTTTTGCTTCTGTGAGAAGGGGTTGGATGGGGTATGAAAGTTAATACTCGGACCACGTAATGGGTTGTGTGTAAACTTTTAAACTAATTCAGATACATTATGTTTATGAAATTTCATTTATAACTTCAAATGGTACATTTAAACTCTGTCAAACGCTCTTCAGGCCCAGACATTTTCTTGTTAATGTAAGTAGTAGAACTAGCTGTTGTTTTACTTCATTCCACTCTCTCTGTTTTTATATTACATACACTGAACAATATTGCTTAGTATCAACTTTTGTATCTTAACTAATTTTCTTATTTTAAATATATTTTAGAATAGATATATGATAAGTACTATTTTTTTTACCCATAGTTTGTAAAACATTTATTTTTTGTTTAAATTGTTACATCTTTTGAGAGTTACCCTCCCTTTATATGAAAACATGAAATGTGCTGATAAAAAACATAACATGAGTCAAAGATCGCTTAAAGATATAAAATTCTTAAAATTGGTATGAAATAATAGAAAAAAACATAACAATTTGACCCATTTATTGCAGATTCTCCGTCTATAAAAAAAATGAAATATGGATAATTTTAAATTACCTCCCTTTAAATTGATTATTGTTTGAAATTCAAGTAACTGTAATTCAGCGTTAACATTAAATATTTCGAAAATTTCTTTTGAAAACGCATTTGTAGTGGTAATGCTAGCAAAACATGATGTCAAAATCATTTTAAATGACATATTTTAGAATTTGGAACATCGAAAGCTTCACTAATTCGAAGTACTTAATAAAATCCTATATACCCAGTTGTATAAGTGTTATAATTTATTTCTAAGAAAACACATTGAATTAAAAGTTTTAAAATATGTTCATGCAATCAGAGTAGACGATTTACACTCATTATTTTGCGGTCTAACCGTATCTTTAATCAAGCTCAAAATACACAAAACAACGAGAATATTATTGACATATTCTTAGGTTGGTACTTAGCAATTTGGTTTAGTGTACATTACTAATATCGCGCACGCGAACAATACAATAACTGTCGTGATAAAAAATCGACCCACGTACGCCACAAGTGTATCCATCATAACATATCTTAAAGCGAGGTTATTGAACATCTTCAACAAATCGTCTACTTATAGGTGTATCTCAATGCAGGACGCTCTGAATTAAAGATCAGTTATCTACTACAAGTGGATCAATATTTTAAGAGTTTGATGAGATTCAGTGAGTCGCAATGCCCTTTGAAATATGGCTGGATAGAGTCAGTATCAGGATGTGATATGCATAACCAAGGGTCACTGAATTATTTCTGTCAAAAATTGGTCATCGTGTCATTTAAAATGTAATGATACATTTTAATCAGAAGTTTAAAGTATAATTACTTGCAAATGGACAACAGACCACAGACGACGTATCACGGATTTCATATCACGGACCACGGATGATGTACCACGACTTACAGACCACGAACCATGGAAGATGTACCACGGACTACAGACCACGAACCATGGAAGATGTACCACGGCCTACAGACCACGGACGACGTACCACGAACTACAGACCACGAACCATGGAAGATGTACCACGGCCTACAGACCACGGACGACGTACCACGAACTACAGACCACGAACCATGGAAGATGTACCACGGATTACAGACCACGGATGACCTACCACGAACTACAGACCACGAACCATGGAAGATGTACCACGGACTACAGACCACGGACTACGTACCACGAACTACAGACCACGAATCATGGAAGATGTACCACGGACTACAGACCACGGACGACGTACCACAAACTACAGACCACGAACCATGGAAGATGTACCACGGACTGCAGACCACGGACTACGTATCACGAACTACAGACCACGAACCAGGGAAGATGTACCACGGACTACAGATCACGGACCACGGATGACATAACAAGGATTACAAACCACGGACGAAGTATCGCGGATTGCAGACAACGAACCATGGATAAAGTACCATGGACTACAGACCACGGATGACGTAACACGGACTACATACCACTAACGACGTACCACGGAGTAAAGATCACGGACCACGGACGATGTACCACGGACTACAGACCACGGACTACAGACCACGGAACATGGACCTCGAACGACCTACCACTGACTTCAGACCAGGGATGACGCATCACGGATTGCAGACCACGGACGACGTACCACGACTACCGGACTATAGACCACGGACCATAGACCACGAACGACGTACCAACAGACTACGGACCATGGACGATGTATCACAGACTACACATCACGGACCATGGACGATGTACCACGGACTACCACGAACTACAAACCACAGACCATGAATAACGTACCACGGAATGAAGACCACGAACCATGGACGACGTACCACGGACTACAGACCACTGACCACGGACGGCGGACGATGTGCCATTGGTAGGTACAATCTGAACAAAGGAAAATGCAGCATTAGTAGCTAAATAAATACTTACATAGTTCGATATCCTATTATATTAAACGAATATATACAATACACTAAATCATATGACACTCACTTGATTAAGCGATATTCATATATTGCATAGATGTACGGTTATCGTAAATCAGTTACTTCATTGTTATCTATAGATTGTGTGTACTGACTATGTCGCATCTTAGTTGTTAGCGATAACTGTAATAAATAACGGCAACAGATAGTCATTGTTATTGAACAATTGTCTAACATGTAGATGCAAGTACAATAATACATCACAACTTGCCCGGGGATGATACTGTGTAGATTCATGTACAATAATGCTTCATAACTGGTCCGGGGATAATGCTGTGTAGATACATGTACAATAGTGCATCATAACTGGTCCGGGGATAATGCTGTGTAGATACATGTACAATAGTGCATCAAACATGTAACAGCGATGATGCTTTGCAGATTAATGTACACTAATGCATCACATCAGTTCCGGAGATGATGCTGTGTAGATGCATGTTCAATAGTGCATCATATCAGTTCCGGAGATGATGCTGTGTATATAAATGTACAATAAAGCATCATAACTGTTCCGGGGATGATGTTGTGTAGATGCATGTACAATAATGTATCATAACTGTTCCGATGATGATGCTGTGTAGATGAATGTATACTAATGCATCACATCTGTTCCCGAGATAATTCTGTGTAGATTGCACGAACAATAATGCATCATAATTGTTCCGGAGATGATGCTGTGTAGATGCATGTAGAATAATGCATCATAACTGTTCCGGTGCTAATGCTGTGTAGATGAATGTACACTAATGCATCACATCTGTTCCGGAGAAGATGCTGTGTAAACTAATGCATTACATCTGTTCCGGAGATGATGCTGTGTAGATGAATGTACACTAATGTATCACATCTGTTCCGGAGATGATGTTGTGTAGATGCATGTACACTAATGCATCATATCAGTTCCGGAGATAATTCTGTGTAGATGCATGTACAATAAGGCATCACAACTGTTCCGGAGATGATGCCGTGTAGATGAATGTACACTAATGTATCACATTTGTTCCGGAGATGATGCCGTGTAGATGAATGTACACTAATGTATCACATCTGTTCCGGAGATGATGCTGTGTAGATGAATGTACACTAATGCATTACATCAGTTCCGGAGATGATGCTGTGTAGACGAATGTACACTAATGCATCATATCAGTTCCGGAGATAATTCTGTGTAGATTCATGTACAATAAGGCATCACAACTGTTCCGGAGATGATGCCGTGTAGATGAATGTACACTAATGTATCACATCTGTTCCGGAGATGATGCTGTGTAGATGAATGTACACTAATGTATCACATCTGTTCCGGAGATGATGCTGTGTAGATGAATGTACACTAATGTATCACATCTGTTCCGGAGATGATGCTGTGTAGATGAATGTACACTAATGCATTACATCAGTTCCGGAGATGATGCTGTGTAGATGAATGTACACTAATGCATCATATCAGTTCCGGAGATAATTCTGTGTAGATGCATGTACAATAAGGCATCACAACTGTTCCGGAGACGATGCCGTGTAGATGAATGTACACTAATGTATCACATGTGTTCCGAAGATGATGCTGTTTAGATGCATGTACAATAGTGCATCATGTCAGTTCCGGAGATGATGCTGTGTAGATAAATGTACAATAATACATCATAACTGTTCCGGGGATGATGCTATGTAGATGCATGTACAATAATGTATCATAACTGTTCCGATGATGATGCTGTGTAGATGAATGTATACTAATGCATCACATCTGTTCCGGAGATAATTCTGTTTAGATTGCATGAACAATAATGCATCATAATTGTTCCGGAGATGATTCTGTGTAGATGCATGTACAATAATGTATCATAACTGTTAGGGTGCTGATGCTGTGTAGATGAATGTACACTAATGCATCACATCTGTTCCGGAGATGATGTTGTGTAAATGAATGTACACTAATGCATCACATCAGTTCCGGAGATGATGCTGTGTAGATGAATGTACACTAATGCATCACATCAGTTCCGGAGACGATGCTGTGTAGATGAATGTACACTAATGCATCACATCAGTTCCGGAGACGATGCTGTGTAGATGAATGTACACTAATGCATCACATCAGTTCCGGAGATGATGCTGTGTAGATGAATGTACACTTATGCATCACATCTGTTCCGGAGATGATGCCGTGTAGATGCATGTACAATAATGCATCACAATTGTTCCGGTCATGGGATGTATTCCTTTAGTTATGTGGCATTGGTTGTAGCATGCGTTTTCATTGGTATGTTTCACGGGATATAACGTGACATCTGATCTAATTTAGTCACCCATCATGTCCGTTGTTAACTGCATGCTCCACGAACTGATTTCAATTTTTTGTAACAAAAGATTTACCAAAACAAGTATGAAAGTAGAAATTTGAAAATCGTCGAACACAATAAATACAAAACATATTGCAGTCTCGGTTTGATTGAACAAACATTAGTGTGAATGTCAATAAATGCTGAAAAGGGGATCCCTTGGAAGCATCAAACACAAACAAGAGATAAACGTAGCAGACTCGGTTTTATTGAGTCTGTTCATTGAAGGTAATGTAAAGTGCAACACCTCTAACGCCTCATAGCACCGGCTTAAGCGATATTCCTCTCTGAAGCCACACAGATTGGGCTTGATGATCCCAAAGGACAGTAAGTAATAACACTAATGGTTTGTAGTCGGGCCGACTTTTTACGGCCGCCACACAGCATTAAACAAATGCTAATGTGAATGTCAATAAATTCTGAAAAAGGGATCCCTTGGAAGCATCAAACACAAACAAGAGATAAAAGTAGCAGACTCGGTTGTATTGAGTCTGTTCATGGAAGGTAATGTAAAGTGCAACACCTCTTAATCCTCCTAGCACCGGTTTAAGCGAAAGTCTACTTTGAAACCACAAAAAAACGCGTTGCCCCAAACTAGAAAACAATGGACGAAATAAACAAAATGGAATTTAGCTGGGAGCAGAGGTTATGAAGCCTGCGTATCACAGGTAACAGGTTACAGTTAAAATACTAAATTAAAAAGCAGGTAACATATCCTAAGGTTGATTAAACAATACTAAAAACCTTTAAAGACTATTCGCAATTCAAGTAAGAAACCAAATGTATTTGAGAATGTATCACCGATATCTGTAAATATCGGGCTCAGCGATCTCCAAAGATCGGAATGAATAACAGTTCTGATTGCAAGCACGACGAGACGTTTTACCGCCACCACACTGCACGGGCAACGCTACTGTAATATATAAAATAAAGTATAAAAGGAGAAATTTGGAAATTGTCGAACACAATAAATACAAAATATATTGCAGTCTCAGTTTGATTGAGACTGTTCGTGAACGGTAGTGAAACGTGCTTGCTACCGTCCACGCCCTCTAGCCCCGGGTTGAGTAGAACTCAATATTTAAAATCCCAATAGTACATACATTTGAGCCATCCCGAAGATGGTATGCATATGACGGTGAAAAATGGAACCTTCAATGCGGTATTTTCACACCATTCCATGGCCAGCGGCGTATGGTCCCAGTTTCTAACAAAACGCGTTGCCCTAAACGAAAAAAACAATGGGCGAAATAAACCAAATGGAATTTAGCTGGGAGCAGAGGTTATAAAGCCTGCGTATCACAAGTAGCAGTCAAAAGACTAAATTAAAAAGCAGGCAACCCATCCTAAGGTTGATTAAACAATACTCAAAACCTTTAAAGACTGGAGTAGTGGAACCACCTATTCGAAATTCAAGTAAGAAACCAAAAGTATTTGAGAATGTACCACCGATATCTGTAAATATCGGGTTCAGCGATCTCCAAAGATCGGAATGAATAACAGTTCTGATTGCAAGCACGGAGAGACGTTTTACCGCCGCCACACTGCACGGGCAACGCTACTGTAATGTATTAAATAAAGTATAAAAGGAGAAATTTGGAAATTGTCGAACACAATAAATACAAAAATATTGCAGTCTCGGTTTGACTGAGACTGTTCGTGAACGGTAGTGAAAAGTGCTTGCTACCGTCCACGCCCTCTAGCCCCGGGTTGAGCAGAACTCAATATTTAAAATCCCAATAGTACATATATTTGAGCCATCCCGAAGACGGTATGCATATGACGGTGAAAAATGGAACCTTCAATGCGGTATTTTCACACCATTCCATGGCCAGCGGCGTATGGTCCCAGTTTCTAACAAAACGCGTTGCCCTAAACGAAAAAAACAATGGGCGAAATAAACCAAATATAATTTAGCTGGGAGCAGAGGTTATGAAGCCTGCGTATCACAAGTAGCAGTCAAAAGACTAAATTAAAAAGCAGGCAACACATCCTAAGGTTGATTAAACAATACTCAAAACCTTTAAAGACTGGAGTAGTGGAACCACCTATTCGAAATTCAAGTAAGAAACCAAAAGTATTTGAGAATGTACCACCGATATCTGTAAATATCTGGTTCAGCGATCTCCAAAAATCGGAATGAATAACAGTTCTGATTGCAAGCACGAAGAGACGTTTTACCGCCGCCACACTGCACGGGCAACGCTACTGTAATATATTAAATAAAGTATAAAAGGAGAAATTTGGAAATTGTCGAACACAATAAATACAAAAAATATTGCAGTCTCGGTTTGACTGAGACTGTTCGTGAACGGTAGTGAAAAGTGCTTGCTACCGTCCACGCCCTCTAGCCCCGGGTTGAGCAGAACTCAATATTTAAAATCCCAATAGTACATACATTTGAGCCATCCCGAAGACGGTATGCATATGACGGTGAAAAATGGAACCTTCAATGCGGTATTTTCACACCATTCCATGGCCAGCGGCGAATGGTCCCAGTTTCTAACAAAACGCGTAGCCCTAAACAAAAAAAACAATGGGCGAAATAAACCAAATGGAATTTAGCTGGGAGCAGAGGTTATGAAGCCTGCGTATCACAAGTAGCAGTCAAAAGACTAAATTAAAAAGCAGGCAACCCATCCTAAGGTTGATTAAACAATACTCAAAACCTTTAAAGACTGGAGTAGTGGAACCACCTATTCGAAATTCAAGTAAGAAACCAAAAGTATTTGAGAATGAACCACCGATATCTGTAAATATCGGGTTCAGCGATCTCCAAAGATCGGAATGAATAACAGTTCTGATTGCAAGCACGGAGAGACGTTTTACCGCCGCCACACTGCACGGGCAACGCTACTGTAATGTATCAAATAAAGTATAAAAGGAGAAATTTGGAAATTGTCGAACACAATAAATACAAAAATATTGCAGTCTCGGTTTGACTGAGACTGTTCGTGAACGGTAGTGAAAAGTGCTTGCTACCGTCCACGCCCTCTAGCCCCGGGTTGAGCAGAACTCAATATTTAAAATCCCAATAGTACATATATTTGAGCCATCCCGAAGACGGTATGCATATGACGGTGAAAAATGGAACCTTCAATGCGGTATTTTCACACCATTCCATGGCCAGCGGCGTATGGTCCCAGTTTCTAACAAAACGCGTTGCCCTAAACGAAAAAAACAATGGGCGAAATAAACCAAATATAATTTAGCTGGGAGCAGAGGTTATGAAGCCTGCGTATCACAAGTAGCAGTCAAAAGACTAAATTAAAAAGCAGGCAACACATCCTAAGGTTGATTAAACAATACTCAAAACCTTTAAAGACTGGAGTAGTGGAACCACCTATTCGAAATTCAAGTAAGAAACCAAAAGTATTTGAGAATGTACCACCGATATCTGTAAATATCTGGTTCAGCGATCTCCAAAAATCGGAATGAATAACAGTTCTGATTGCAAGCACGAAGAGACGTTTTACCGCCGCCACACTGCACGGGCAACGCTACTGTAATATATTAAATAAAGTATAAAAGGAGAAATTTGGAACTTGTCGAACACAATAAATACAAAAAATATTGCAGTCTCGGTTTGACTGAGACTGTTCGTGAACGGTAGTGAAAAGTGCTTGCTACCGTCCACGCCCTCTAGCCCCGGGTTGAGCAGAACTCAATATTTAAAATCCCAATAGTACATACATTTGAGCCATCCCGAAGACGGTATGCATGTGACGGTGAAAAATGGAACCTTCAATGCGGTATTTTCACACCATTCCATGGCCAGCGGCGTATGGTCCCAGTTTCTAACAAAACGCGTTGCCCTAAACAAAAAAAACAATGGGCGAAATAAACCAAATGGAATTTAGCTGGGAGCAGAGGTTATGAAGCCTGCGTATCACAAGTAGCAGTCAAAAGACTAAATTAAAAAGCAGGCAACCCATCCTAAGGTTGATTAAACAATACTCAAAACCTTTAAAGACTGGAGTAGTGGAACCACCTATTCGAAATTCAAGTAAGAAACCAAAAGTATTTGAGAATGTACCACCGATATCTGTAAATATCGGGTTCAGCGATCTCTAAAGATCGGAATGAATAACAGTTCTGATTGCAAGCACGGAGAGACGTTTTACCGCCGCCACACTGCACGGGCAACGCTACTGTAATATATTAAATAAAGTATAAAAGGAGAAATTTGGAAATTGTCGAACACAATAAATACAAAAATATTGCAGTCTCGGTTTGACTGAGACTGTTCGTGAACGGTAGTGAAAAGTGCTTGCTACCGTCCACGCCCTCTAGCCCCGGGTTGAGCAGAACTCAATATTTAAAATCCCAATAGTACATATATTTGAGCCATCCCGAAGACGGTATGCATATGACGGTGAAAAATGGAACCTTCAATGCGGTATTTTCACACTATTCCATGGCCAGCGGCGTATGGTCCCAGTTTCTAACAAAACGCGTTGCCCTAAACGAAAAAAACAATGGGCGAAATAAACCAAATGGAATTTAGCTGGGAGCAGAGGTTATGAAGCCTGCGTATCACAAGTAGCAGTCAAAAGACTAAATTAAAAAGCAGGCAACACATCCTAAGGTTGATTAAACAATACTCAAAACCTTTAAAGACTGGAGTAGTGGAACCACCTATTCAAAATTCAAGTAAGAAACCAAAAGTATTTGAGAATGTACCACCGATATCTGTAAATATCGGGTTCAGCGATCTCCAAAAATCGGAATGAATAACAGTTCTGATTGCAAGCACGAAGAGACGTTTTACCGCCGCCACACTGCACGGGCAACGCTACTGTAATATATTAAATAAAGTATAAAAGGAGAAATTTGGAAATTGTCGAACACAATAAATACAAAAAATATTGCAGTCTCGGTTTGACTGAGACTGTTCGTGAACGGTAGTGAAAAGTGCTTGCTACCGTCCACGCCCTCTAGCCCCGGGTTGAGCAGAACTCAATATTTAAAATCCCAATAGTACATACATTTGAGCCATCCCGAAGACGGTATGCATATGACGGTGAAAATGGAACCTTCAATGCGGTATTTTCACACCATTCCATGGCCAGCGGCTTATGGTCCCAGTTTCTAACAAAACGCGTTGCCCTAAACGAAAAAAACAATGGGCGAAATAAACCAAATGGAATTTAGCTGGGAGCAGAGGTTATGAAGCCTGCGTATCACAAGTAGCAGTCAAAAGACTAAATTACAAAGCAGGCAACACATCCTAAGGTTGATTTAACAATACTCAAAACCTTTAAAGACTGGAGTAGTGGAACCACCTATTCGAAATTCAAGTAAGAAACCAAAAGTATTTGAGAATGTACCACCGATATCTGTAAATATCGGGTTCAGCGATCTCCAAAGATCGGAATGAATAACAGTTCTGATTGCAAGCACGAAGAGACGTTTTACCGCCGCCACACTGCACGGGCAACGCTACTGTAATATATTAAATAAAGTATAAAAGGAGAAATTTGGAAATTGTCGAACACAATAAATACAAAAAATATTGCAGTCTCGGTTTGACTGAGACTGTTCATGAACGGTAGTGAAAAGTGCTTGCTACCGTCCACGCCCTCTAGCCCCGGGTTGAGCAGAACTCAATATTTAAAATCCCAATAGTACATACATTTGAGCCATCCCGAAGACGGTATGCATATGACGGTGAAAAATGGAACCTTCAATGCGGTATTTTCACACCATTCCATGGCCAGCGGCGTATGGTCCCAGTTTCTAACAAAACGCGTTGCCCTAAACGAAAAAAACAATGGGCGAAATAAACCAAATGGAATTTAGCTGGGAGCAGAGGTTATGAAGCCTGCGTATCACAAGTAGCAGTCAAAAGACTAAATTAAAAAGCAGGCAACACATCCTAAGGTTGATTAAACAATACTCAAAACCTTTAAAGACTGGAGTAGTGGAACCACCTATTCGAAATTCAAGTAAGAAACCAAAAGTATTTGAGAATGTACCACCGATATCTGTAAATATCGGGTTCAGCGATCTCCAAAGATCGGAATGAATAACAGTTCTGATTGCAAGCACGAAGAGACGTTTTACCGCCGCCACACTGCACGGGCAACGCTACTGTAATATATTAAATAAAGTATAAAAGGAGAAATTTGGAAATTGTCGAACACAATAAATACAAAAAATATTGCAGTCTCGGTTTAACTGAGACTGTTCGTGAACGGTAGTGAAAAGTGCTTGCTACCGTCCACGCCCTCTAGCCCCGGGTTGAGCAGAACTCAATATTTAAAATCCCAATAGTACATACATTTGAGCCATCCCGAAGACGGTATGCATATGACGGTGAAAAATGGAACCTTCAATGCGGTATTTTCACACACTTCCATGGCCAGCGGCGTATGGTCCCAGTTTCTAACAAAACGCGTTGCCCTAAACGAAAAAAACCATGGGCGAAATAAACCAAATGGAATTTAGCTGGGAGTAGTGGTTATGCAGCCTGCGTATCACAAGTAGCAGTCAAAAGACTAAATTAAAAAGCAGGCAACACATCCTAAGGTTGATTAAACAATACTCAAAACCTTTAAAGACTGGAGTAGTGGAACCACCTATTCGAAATTCAAGTAAGAAACCAAAAGTATTTGAGAATGTACCACCGATATCTGTAAATATCGGGTTCAGCGATCTCCAAAGATCGGAATGAATAACAGTTCTGATTGCAAGCACGGAGAGACGTTTTACCGCCGCCACACTGCACGGGCAACGCTACTGTAATATATTAAATAAAGTATAAGAGGAGAAATTTGGAAATTGTCGAACACAATAAATACAAAAAATATTGCAGTCTCGGTTTGACTGAGACTGTTCGTGAACGGTAGTGAAAAGTGCTTGCTACCGTCCACGCCCTCTAGCCCCGGGTTGAGCAGAACTCAATATTTAAAATCCCAATAGTACATACATTTGAGCCATCCCGAAGACGGTATGCATATGACGGTGAAAAATGGAACCTTCAATGCGGTATTTTCACACCATTCCATGGCCAGCGGCGTATGGTCCCAGTTTCTAACAAAACGCGTTGCCCTTAACGAAAAAAACAATGGGCGAAATAAACCAAATGGAATTTAGCTGGGAGCAGAGGTTATGAAGCCTGCGTATCACAAGTAGCAGTCAAAAGACTAAATTAAAAAGCAGGCAACACATCCTAAGGTTGATTAAACAATACTCAAAACCTTTAAAGACTGGAGTAGTGGAACCACCTATTCGAAATTCAAGTAAGAAACCAAAAGTATTTGAGAATGTACCACCGATATCTGTAAATATCGGGTTCAGCGATCTCCAAAGATCGGAATGAATAACAGTTCTGATTGCAAGCACGAAGAGACGTTTTACCGCCGCCACACTGCACGGGCAACGCTACTGTAATATATTAAATAAAGTATAAAAGGAGAAATTTGGAAATTGTCGAACACAATAAATACAAAAAATATTGCAGTCTCGGTTTGACTGAGGCTGTTCGTCAACGGTAGTGAAAAGTGCTTGCTACCGTCCACGCCCTCTAGCCCCGGGTTGAGCAGAACTCAATATTTAAAATCCCAATAGTACATACATTTGAGCCATCCCGAAGACGGTATGTATATGACGGTGAAAAATGGAACCTTCAATGCGGTATTTTCACACCATTCCATGGTCATCGGCGTATGGTCCCAGTTTCTAACAAAACGCGTTGCCCTAAACGAAAAAAACAATGGGCGAAATAAACCAAATGGAATTTAGCTGGGAGCAGAGGTTATGAAGCCTGCGTATCACAAGTAGCAGTCAAAAGACTAAATTAAAAAGCAGGCAACACATCCTAAGGTTGATTAAACAATACTCAAAACCTTTAAAGACTGGAGTAGTGGAACCACCTATTCGAAATTCAAGTAAGAAACCAAAAGTATTTGAGAATGTACTACCGATATCTGTAAATATCGGGTTCAGCGATCTCCAAAGATCGGAATGAATAACAGTTCTGATTGCAAGCACGGAGAGACGTTTTACCGCCGCCACACTGCACGGGCAACGCTACTGTAATATATTAAAGTATAAAAGGAGAAATTTGGAAATTGTCGAACACAATAAATACAAAAAATATTGCAGTCTCGGTTTGACTGAGGCTGTTCGTGAACGGTAGTGAAAAGTGCTTGCTACCGTCCGAGCCCTCTAGGCCCGGGTTGAGCAGAACTCAATATTTAAAATCCCAATAGTACATACATTTGAGCCATCCCGAAGATGGTATGCATATGACGGTGAAAAATTGAACCTTCAATGCGGTATTTTCACACCATTCCATGGCCAGCGGCGTATGGTCCCAGTTTCTAACAAAACGCGTTGCCCTAAACGGAAAAAACAATGGGCGAAATAAACCAAATGGAATTTAGCTGGGATCAGAGGTTATGAAGCCTGCGTATCACAAGTAGCAGTCAAAAGACTAAATTAAAAAGCAGGCAAGACATCCTAAGGTTGATTAAACAATACTCAAAACATTTAAAGACTGGAGTAGTGGAACCACCTATTCGAAATTCAAGTAAGAAACCAAAAGTATTTGAGAATGTACCACCGATATCTGTAAATATCGGGTTCAGCGATCTCCAGATCGGAATAAATAACAGTTCGCATATAACTAATACACATATAAACATATTCGCTTTACCCTATTTACACATGTACCTGAACTTAAACCATCTGTTTTAACATATGTGTAGGAGATTTTCAACAAAATAAAAACAAAACCAGGAGACATTTTCCCAATTACATTAGTTTCTACATTGTTTTGCTCTTAAAACATACATTATTTCCAATACATCATAGTCTATTTGAATAACGGTCTTCAAACACAATAACCCTGTTTTATATATTTACCTTTAAAACAGAAACATTTCAAGTTGGTGAGCACTTCAATACCTTTTCGACAAAACCACTATCTTCTGATGAACATATTCCTGTGTAAATATTGATTGACAGATCACGATGATCACATTAAACACACCGATAGTTAACGTCCTTTGTCTAGGCCGACAACTACTCTGGGCCATCATCTTAGGGATAAAAGACATCCAATATTGCTAATCCTAGTATTACGGCTAATTTAGTCAAATGTTTGCATACGGATATTGACAATGTTTTGTTTAATTTAAGAGTGAAAGTTTTGAATAAATATTTCATGAAAAATGTTTGAATATATAGATAGTTTTATGTAAAGATATGAAGATCAGAACAGATAAACTCAACGCAAAATTTGAATTACTGACACAAGCAATATATTTTACCGTTTGATGAAAACAGACACTTATTGCAGCCACTTTTAATTTGTTCGTTCACAGTTAACCATGTTCTTTCTGATGCTGCAAATAACGCAGAGGGTGACATTAGAAAAATAGCCCCTTCTCGCAACCATGTTATACATAATGCTATGCAGAGGAACTTGTCAAACTTGAATAGTCTTGTTACATTGTTAATATTCTTGAACCCTATGTCTGGTCATATATGTGTGCCGTGCGTGCGTGCGAGCTTATTACTTTTGCCTTCTTGTTTGTCTGTTTGCGTGTTTGTTTCTGTGTTTTTTGGTTGAATGTCCTCCTTGAATGCTACGTTCCCTGTCCGATCTTTTTATATTTCTTTACGGTTCTAAGGTTTAAAGCCTCTCCACCAATAACCAAGCAAGGGAGTATCCCTTTAAGGTATTATACATTTGTGTATCAATGATCTTATATGTTGTATAACTAACGTTTGATCTGGGGAGGGTACTTGTATATCATTGCAAAGAATGGACTGTTGTATATCGCTTACCAGTGATGTGATAGAGATAAATGATCTCCTATAGCTTTGGTGGGGGAAATTATTGTTCACATACCCTTTTAAACATAACATTTATTAATTATACCAGGACCTAATTCACTTTATTAACATCATTATACGTTGTTACCTGATCTTCATGTACCATTTGATTTGTTTAACATGTTGATGCCTATAAAAGTATAAAAGCGAAAATTTGAAGAAAAAAATCCAAACTCTTCAGGTTATTATTAAGTGCGATTTTGAGAACAGACATTTACAACTAGTATTATTTCGCAATTAGACCGTCGTTTGGCCATCTTTCAAGTGTAAGGTTTCTTGGGTTTATATTTTGCATTCATTTCTATATATGCGTTGTCAATGAGCTCACTTTCTCCATGCTACAGATAAGTATTTATTTGATTAGCCCCTAACGTCTCCGTTGTAATTTTCAAATAACTACTTTATCGGGAGCTCTCTATCAGACAAAATATAAATCCACCTGACAGTCAGAAGATGTTCCTAAAACAAACTGACACTTTTTCGTGACAGTACTTTGACCCTGTAGATATTTATCGTTATATTGGTAAGAGTTCCCTATCAAATCAAAGTGAAAATGAAATAATCTCAAATGCACATAAATCTGACAGTATGTTTTCTTTTTCAGATTAAGTACGAGTTTGTTCAAGATAGCAGCAATAAATTATTGGACGTAAATATATTGAAACATCACTATTTTTTTCTAGCGTGTTTGGACATAAATTGTACCAAAGTAGCGACGATCTAAATAACATTTAGACCCTCAGTTTAAAAGATTGATTGTAGTTATAAGGTATTAATCAAATAAAACTTAAGGATTCTGTCACAGGCAGTGTAAGTACCGAAGACACAAAGAACAAAGTAACTTGTCATTATTACATTTCAAATTGACAACAGTTGCAACATGTTCCTTTTAAAGGACAATTGTCACAGCTACATTGAATCAACGAAAAACATCTCTTTTAGTTTACTTATGAATTGGAAAAACGAAAACACACCACAATCTACCTTTAAATTAGATTTTAGATTTTTGTATCAGATGTTTTAATTTCAATATATACGAGTATATATATGTACTGAAAGGATAAAGAAACGCATAATCAAAGAAATTGCCTATACTACACTATTAAATACACCTAATTCTACGTAATATTCCAGATATATCTTAACGTGTTTTGTACAAAAAGGGGATACAACTAATTACAGAAAGGACAACTCTGTCATGTACTAGACGTTTTAATCAAAGTATACTTTGTTACACGAAATTCATAAATGTTGAAGTTTCGCTTGGATAAGTTAAGCCATTTCAGTATTGTGTTTAATGTTAAGAGACTGCAACGTTTAAAGCCTACGTTTGCTCACCTGCTTGAGCCAAATGCGTACTTTGTCGATAATGAAACTTTAAAGGAGTAACCGTTAGTGTGTTCAGTGCTGTTTAAACCTTCTTTCCGAAAGGACAGGCCTAATGTCGCCCTGCACCATTCGATGTCACGTAACTTATCTCTTATTTATCCGTGTACGTGTTGTTTTTTTCGATGTGTGTTTGTAGTTTGGTTGCCCGCTAAGCATGACTATGATAGCCTTTGCGTCCATTGTAAACCCAGATCAGCCTGCGATGGTTTACAATGTCTGGCTGCAGATCAGTCATTTTCCCCGTACACCCTTTGTCACTTAAATGGAATGGTCTTAATTCAAAGAAAAAACTTATTATTTAGTCCATTATTTACGGGTTAAGGGTTAACTAGATATTTTGGTGAAAATTTAACTGTGTAGTATTATTCATTATTTGATGAGATTATTTTTTTTTCAAACACTAGACGTTATAGCATGCATAGTGTCTTTGATGTCCTATGCATGCTATATTGCAATTAAGTATATGCTTTACTTCAATGTACTGCGGCAATAACGGACTACTATTATAGCGTATGGGTATACGATATAAAGTATTTTATAAGATTGTACACAGTAACCCTTCCGATTGGTTTGAGTAAAATCCACAAATGAAAAGTTAAGTTGTCACAGGTGCAGAATACAATGTACTTGTTAAGTTCTTTTCTTAAGTTTTCTTTTGGCATTTCGCACAAAAGTGGGAAGTTCTAAATTGCAATTAAGCCGCATAAATCTTTTATTTTGAACATACTTTTAATTAAGCCAAAATTCAAGAGGCCTATTCAAATGTGCTGAGCAAATAATGGTATCACAATTCGTCATAAGCTAATGAGTGTGTTCTCAGCTTTAAGATTACAACAATAATAACGGAATAAATATGAAGGCAAATACTCCCAATGTTCGTACACAATGCTTGATTTTGAGCTGCGGCGTATTAAAAAATTAGGAGAGTGGTTTTCAGCTCTACTGGCCGAAGGCCAGCAGAGCTTATGGGATGCCGAGTTGTCCGTCGTCCGTCCGTCGTCTGTTGTCCGTCGTCCGTCGTTAACTTTTGTCTCGTTTAGAAGATAGGGCCTTCATTTTTCATCCGATCTTTACCAAATTTCAACAGGTCGTCGATATCTATGAAAGCTCGGACAAGTTCGAAAACCAGCCAGCTCGGACAAGTAACAGCGTTTTCTTGCCCTTGATTTAGTTAAAACGCTATATTTTGCCTTGTTAAGACAATAGGGCCCTTATTGTTCATCCGATCTTCACCAAACTTTACCAGATTGTTAATATCAATGAAAGCTCGGACAAGTTCGAAAACCAGCCATATCGAACCAGCAACAGCGGAGTTATGTCCCTTGAATTAGTTTTAAAAAAAATCTATATGTTGCCTCGTTAAGACGATAGGGACTTCATTTTTCATCAGATCTTTACCAAAATTTACCAAATTGTTAATATCAATTAAAGCTCGGAGAAGTTTGAAAACCAGCCAGATCGGCCCAGTAACAGCGGAGTTGTGGTCATTGAATTAGTTAAAATGCTATATTTTGCCTCGTTAAGACGATAGGGCCTTCATTTTTTATCCGGTCTCTACCGAACTTTACCAGATTTTTAGTATGAATGAAAGCTCGGACAAGTTCGAAAACCAGCCAGATCGGACTAGTAACAGCGGAGTAATGGCCCCTTGATTTCGTTAAAAATGCTATATTGTAACTCGTTATTACGATAGGGCCTTCATTTTCATCCGATCTTTACTAGATTTTTTACTTCTTGTTTATTTTATTTTTTTCATTTGAATTTTTTTTTTCATTTCCTTAAAAACAAAGAGTTAAATTACATTTGTTTTCATTACCTTTTTAATTACTTTTTTCATTTCTTATTTATTTATTTTTTTCATTTTATTTTTGATAACTTTTTTTTATTCATTGATTCTTTTTTGTTTCTTAGCTCTACTGGCCGAAGGCCAGCAGAGCTTATTGGATGCCGAGTTGTCCGTCCGTCCGTCCGTCCGTCGTCTGTCGTTAACTTGTGTCTCGTTAAGACAATAGAGCCTTCATTTTTCATCTGAACTTTACCAAACTTTACCAGATTGTAAATGTCAATTAAAGTTCGGACAAATTCGAAAACCAGCCAAATCGGACCAGTAACAGCGGAGTTATAGCCTTTGATTAGTTAAAAATGCTATATTTTGCCTCGTTAAGACGATAGGGCCTTCATTTTTCATCCGATCTTTACCAAACTTTACCAGATTGTTAATGTCAATAAAAGCTCGGATACGTTCGAAAACCAGCTAGATCGGACCAGTAACAATGGAGTTATAGCCATTGATTTAGCTAAAATGCTACATTTTGCCTCGTTAAGACCTTCATTTTTCATCCGATCTTTACCAAACTTTACCAGATTGTTAATGTAAATGAAAGCTCGTAAAAGTTCGAAAATCATCCAGGTCGGAACAGTAACAGCGGACTTATGGCCCTTGATTTCATTAAAAATTCTATATTTTGCCTTGTTAAGGCGATAGGGCCTTCATTTTTCATCTGATCTTTACCAAACTTTACCAGATTTTTCTTTTTTTCTTTTACTATTCTTTTATTTTTTTCTTTATTTTTTTTTTCGGTTTTTTAAATGATTTTGTTGTTTTTTTGATATTTAGCTCTACATGGGATGCCGAGTTGTCCATAGTCCGTCTGTCGTCCGTCGTTAACTTTTGTCTCGTTAAGACGATATGGCCTTCATTTGTCATCTGATCTTTACCAAACTTTACCAGATTTTTTTATTTTTTTTATTTATTTTTTTTTTATTTTTTTTATTTTTTTTTTTTTTAATTTAAAAAAAAAGAATTTATTTTTATTTTTTATTTTTATTATCTCTACTGGCCAAGTTCGAAAACCAGCCAGATCGGACCAGTGATGGCGGAGTTATGGCTCTTTATTTAGTTAAAAATGCTATATTTTGCCTCTTTAAGACGATAGTCATTCGCTTCATTGATGTTATAAGAGCCATATCAGCCAGTAGAGCGTCCACATGCCCTCTTGGGCCTCTTGTTATTCCTTTAAGTGGAAAGATTTTTATCTCCGTGTTATTGTCGTTTAAGAAATCAAGGTAACCGTTGGTTTCGCTGTGCATTTAGCATAACAATAGACTCCCTACTAATCATCATCCCCGGAGCCCATGTAGACATGGCAAAATTATCTAAATGTAACAGAATTATTCATTTCGTCAGTATCAACTCATAATGATTGTTTCAAGTATATACATCAATGACTCACGTTTAATAACAAAACAAAGAATGTTATATGTTATCGAATAGATAGAAACATTCAATAAAATATACAACTAAGATATGAAGACATATTACTATAGGTCTTTAGCCAGAAGGTGTTTTTTATGAGCTTCCCTTCAATACCATTTCATGTTTAAGATGCGTACTGTTATCGCTTACCTTGAGTATTTATTAATCAAGACAACAATCAAAGATTTCTATGTAAATTACACATATGACGGGAAAAGTGTCTTGCGAAATAAAGCATTGCGTGTTTACATGTTACAGAGAAGAGAGGCGTTATTGTACATGTTTACGTGTTATAGAGAAGAAGGTCGTTATTGTACATGTTACATGTTATAGAGAAGAGAGTCGTTATTGTACATGTTTACATGCTATAGAGAGGAGAGGAGTTATTGTACATTTACATGTTGTAGAGAAGAGAGGCGTTATTGTACATGTTTACGTGTTATAGAGAGGAGAGTCCTTATTGTACATGTTTACGTGTTATAGAGAGGAGAGGCGTTATTGTACATGTTTACATGCTATAGAGAATAGAGTCGTTATTGTACATGTTTACGTGTTATGGAGAGGAGAGTCGTTATTGTACATGTTTACGTGTTATAGAGAGGAGAGGCGTTATTGTACATGTTTACGTGTTATAGAGAGGAGAGGCGTTATTGTACATGTTTACGTGTTATAGAGAGGAGAGGCGTTATTGTGCATGTTTACGTGTTATAGAGAGGAGAGGCGTTATTGTACATGTTTACGTGTTATAGACAGGAGAGGCGTTATTGTGCATGTTTACGTGTTATGGGGAATAGAGTCGTTATTGTACATGTTTACGTGTTATAGAGAATAGAGCCGTTATTGTACATGTTTACGTGTTATAGAGAGGAGAGGCGTTATTGTACATGTTTACGTGTTATAGAGAGGAGAGGCGTTATTGTACATGCTTACGTGTTATAGAGAGGAGAGGCGTTATTGTATATGTTTACGTGTTATAGAGCAGAGAGGCGTTATTGTACATGTTTACGTGTTATAGAGAGGAGAGGGGTTATTGTACATGTTTACGTGTTATAGAGAGAAGAGGCGTCTATTGTTATTGTACATGTTTACATGTTATAGAGAAGAGAGGCGTTATTGTACATGTTTACGTGTTATAGAGAGAAGAGGAGTTATTGTACATTTACATGTTGTAGAGAAGAGAGGCGTTATTGTACATGTTTACGTGTTATAGAGAGGAGAGGCGTTATTGTACATGTTTACGTGTTATAGAGAAGAGAGGCGTTTATTGTTATTGAACGTGTTTACATGTTATAGAGAAGAGAGGGGTTATTGTACATGTTTACATGTTATAGAGAAGAGAGGTGTTATTGTGCACGTTTACATGTTATAGAGAAGAGGGGCGTTATTGTACATGTTACGTGTTATAGAGAGGAGAGGTGTTATTGTACATGTTTACGTGTTATAGAGAAGAGAGGCGTTATTGTACATGTTTACATGTTATAGAGAAAATAGGGCTATTGTACATGTTCATGTGTTATAGAGAGGAGAGGAGTTATTGTAGATTTACATGTTGTAGAGAAGAGAGGCGTTATTGTACATGATTTCGTGTTATAGAGAAGAGAGGTGTTATTGTACATGTTTACGTGTTATAGAGAAGAGAGGCGTTATTGTACATGTTTACATGTTATAGAGAAGAGAGGGGTTATTGTACATGTTTACGTGTTATAGAGAAGAGAGGAGTTATTGTACATTTACATTTTGTAGAGAAGAGAGGCGTTATTGTACATGTTTTCGTGTTATAGAGAGGAGTTATTGTACATGTTACGTGTTATAGAGAAGAGAGGCGTTATTGTACATGTTTATATGTTATAGAGAAGAGAGGGGTTATTGTACATGTTTACGTGTTATAGAGAGGAGAGGAGTTATTGTACATTTACATGTTGTAGAGAAGAGAGGCGTTATTGTACATGTTTTCGTGTTATAGAGAGGAGAGGGGTTATTGTACATGTTTACATGTTATAGAGAAGAGAGAGGTTATCGTACATGTTTACGTGTTATAGAGAGGAGAGGCGTTATTGTACATATTTACGTGTTATAGAGAAGAGAGGCGTTATTGTACATGTTTACATGTTATGGAGAAGAGAGAGGTTATTGTACATGTTTACATGTTATAGAGAAGAGGGGCTTTATTGTACATGTTTACATGTAATAGAGAAGAGAAGCGTGAAGAGAGGTGTTATTGTACATGTTTACATGTTACAGAGAAGAGAGGTGTTATTGTGCATGTTTACATGTTACAGAGAAGAGAGGCGTTATTGTACATGTTTACATGTTATAGAGAAGAGAGGGTTATTGTACATGTTTCCATGTTATAGAGAAGAGAGGTGTTATTGTGCATGTTTACATGTTATAGAGAAGAGATGTGTTATTGTACATGTTTACATGTTATAGAGAAGAGAGGTGTTATTGTGCACGTTTACATGTTATAGAGAAGAGGGGCGTTATTGTACATGTTACGTGTTATAGAGAGGAGAGGTGTTATTGTACATGTTTACGTGTTATAGAGAAGAGAGGCGTTATTGTACATGTTTACATGTTATAGAGAAAATAGGGGTTATTGTACATGTTCATGTGTTATAGAGAGGAGAGGAGTTATTGTAGATTTACATGTTGTAGAGAAGAGAGGCGTTATTGTACATGATTTCGTGTTATAGAGAAGAGAGGTGTTATTGTACATGTTTACGTGTTATAGAGAAGAGAGGCGTTATTGTACATGTTTACATGTTATAGAGAAGAGAGGGGTTATTGTACATGTTTACGTGTTATAGAGAGGAGAGGAGTTATTGTACATTTACATGTTGTAGAGAAGAGAAGCGTTATTGTACATGATTTCGTGTTATAGAGAGGAGAGGGGTTATTGTACATGTTTACATGTCATAGAGAAAAGAGAGGTTATTGTACATGTTACGTGTTATTGAGAGGAGAGGAATTATTGTACATTTACATGTTGTAGAGAATAGAGGCGTTATTGTACATGTTAACGTGTTATAGAGAGAAGAGGCGTTATTGTACAATTACATGTTGTAGAGAAGAGAGGCGTTATTGTACATGATTACGTGTTATAGAGAGGAGAGGCGTTATTATACATGTTTACATGTTATAGAGAAGAGAGTCGTTATTGTACATGGTGTACGTGTTACAGAGAGGAGAGGAGTTCTTGTACATTTACATATTGTAGAGAAGAAAGGCGTTATTGTACATGTTTTCGTGTTATAGAGAGGATAGGGGTTATTGTACAAGTTTGCATGTTATAGAGAAGAGAGTCGTTATTGTACATGTTACGTGTTATAGAGAAGAGAGGCGTTATTGTACATGTTAACATGTTATAGAGAGGAGAGGAGTTATTGTACATTTACATATTATAGAGAAGAGAGGCATAATTGCACATGTTTACGTGTTATGGAGAAGAGAGGCATTATGGTACATGTTTACATGTTATAAAGAAGAGATGCGTTATTGTACATGTTTACATGTTATAGAGAAGAGAGGTGTTATTGTGCATGTTTACATGTTATAGAGAAGAGAGGTGTTATTGTACATGTTTACATGTAATAGAGAAGAGAGGTGTTATTGTGCATGTTAACATGTTATAGAGAAGAGAGGTGTTATTGTACATGTTTACATGTTATAGAGAAGAGAGGTGTTATTGTGCACGTTTACATGTTATAGAGAAGAGGGGCGTTATTGTCCATGTTTACATGTTATAGAGAAGAGAGAGGTTATCGTACATGTTTACGTGTTATAGAGAGGAGAGGCGTTATTGTACATATTTACGTGTTATAGAGAAGAGAGGCGTTATTGTACATGTTTACATGTTATGGAGAAGAGAGAGGTTATTGTACATGTTTACATGTTATAGAGAAGAGGGGCTTTATTGTACATGTTTACATGTAATAGAGAAGAGAAGCGTGAAGAGAGGCGTTATTGTACATGTTTACATGTTACAGAGAAGAGAGGTGTTATTGTGCATGTTTACATGTTACAGAGAAGAGAGGCGTTATTGTACATGTTTACATGTTATAGAGAAGAGAGGGTTATTGTACATGTTTCCATGTTATAGAGAAGAGAGGTGTTATTGTGCATGTTTACATGTTATAGAGAAGAGATGCGTTATTGTACATGTTTACATGTTATAGAGAAGAGAGGTGTTATTGTGCACGTTTACATGTTATAGAGAAGAGGGGCGTTATTGTACATGTTACGTGTTATAGAGAGGAGAGGTGTTATTGTACATGTTTACGTGTTATAGAGAAGAGAGGCGTTATTGTACATGTTTACATGTTATAGAGAAAATAGGGCTATTGTATATGTTCATGTGTTATAGAGAGGAGAGGAGTTATTGTAGATTTACATGTTGTAGAGAAGAGAGGCGTTATTGTACATGATTTCGTGTTATAGAGAAGAGAGGTGTTATTGTACATGTTTACGTGTTATAGAGAAGAGAGGCGTTATTGTACATGTTTACATGTTATAGAGAAGAGAGGGGTTATTGTACATGTTTACGTGTTATAGAGAGGAGAGGAGTTATTGTACATTTACATGTTGTAGAGAAGAGAAGCGTTATTGTACATGATTTCGTGTTATAGAGAGGAGAGGGGTTATTGTACATGTTTACATGTCATAGAGAAAAGAGAGGTTATTGTACATGTTACGTGTTATAGAGAGGAGAGGAATTATTGTACATTTACATGTTGTAGAGAATAGAGGCGTTATTGTACATGTTTACGTGTTATAGAGAGAAGAGGCGTTATTGTACAATTACATGTTGTAGAGAAGAGAGGCGTTATTGTACATGATTACGTGTTATAGAGAGGAGAGGAGTTATTGTACATTTACATGTTGTAGAGAAGAGAGGCGTTATTGTACATGTTTACGTGTTAGAGAGAGGAGAGGAGTTATTGTACATTCACATGTTGTAGAGAAGAGAGGCGTTATTGTACATGTTTACGTGTTATAGAGAGGAGAGGCGTTATTATACATGTTTACATGTTATAGAGAAGAGAGTCGTTATTGTACATGGTGTACGTGTTACAGAGAGGAGAGGAGTTATTGTACATTTACATATTGTAGAGAAGAAAGGCGTTATTGTACATGTTTTCGTGTTATAGAGAGGATAGGGGTTATTGTACATGTTTGCATGTTATAGAGAAGAGAGTCGTTATTGCACATGTTACGTGTTATAGAGAAGAGAGGCGTTATTGTACATGTTAACATGTTATAGAGAGGAGAGGAGTTATTGTACATTTACATATTATAGAGAAGAGAGGCATAATTGCACATGTTTACGTGTTATGGAGAAGAGAGGCATTATGGTACATGTTTACATGTTATAAAGAAGAGATGCGTTATTGTACATGTTTACATGTTATAGAGAAGAGAGGTATTATTGTGCATGTTTACATGTTATAGAGAAGAGAGGTGTTATTGTACATGTTAACATGTTATAGAGAAGAGAGGTGTTATTGTGCATGTTTACATGTTATAGAGAAGAGAGGTGTCATTGTACATGTTTACATGTTATAGAGAAGAGAGGTGTTATTGTGCATGTTTATATGTTATAGAGAAAAGAGGCATTATTAAGCACGTTTACATGTTATGGAGAAGAGGGGCGTTATTGTACATGTTTACATGTTGTAGAGAGGAGAGGGGTTATTGTACCTGTTTACATGTTATAGAGAAGAGAGGCGTTATTTTACATGTTTACATGTATTAGAGAAGAGAGGCGTGAAGAGAGGCGTTATTGTACATGATACATGTTATAGAGAAGAGAGGCGTTATTGTACATGTTTACATGTTACAGAGAAGAGAGGTGTTATTGTGCATGTTTACATGTTACAGAGAAGAGAGGGTTATTGTACATGTTTCCATGTTATAGAGAAGAGAGGTGTTATTGTGCATGTTTACATGTTATAGAGAAGAGATGCGTTATTGTACATGTTTACATGTTATAGAGAAGAGAGGTGTTATTGTGCACGTTTACATGTTATAGAGAAGAGGGGCGTTATTGTGCATGTTTACATGTTATAGAGAAGAGATGCGTTATTGTACATGTTTACATGTTATAGAGAGGAGAGGGGTTATTGTACCTGTTTACATGTTATAGAGAAGAGAGGCGTTATTTTACATGTTCACATGTATTAGAGAAGAGAGGCGTGAAGGGAGGCGTTATTGTACATGTTTACATGTTATAGAGAAGAGAGGGTTATTGTACATGTTTCCATGTTATAGAGAAGAGAGACGTTATTGTACCTGTTTACATGTTATCGAGAAGAGAGGCGTTATTGTACATGTTTACATGTAATATAGAAGAGAGGCGTGAAAAGAGGAGTTCTTGTAAATGTTTACATGTTATAGAGAGGAAAGGGGTTATTGTATATGTTTACATGTTATAGAGAAGAGAGGCGTTATTGTACATGTTTACATGTTATAGAGAGGAGAAGTGTTATTGTGCATGTTTACATGTTATAGAAAAGAGAGGCGTTATTGTACATGTTTACATGTTATAGAGAGGAGAGGGGTTATTGTACATGTTTACATGTTATAGAGAAGAGAGGCGTTATTGTACATGTTTACATGTTATAGAGAAGAGAGGCGGTATTGTACATGTTTACATGTTATATACAGGGGAGGGGTTATTGTACATGTTTACATGTTATAGAGAAAAGAAGGCGTTATTGTACATGTTTACATGTTATAGACAGGGGAGGGGTTATTGTACATGTTTACCTGTTATAGAGAAGAGAGGCGTTATTGTACATGTTTACATGTTATAGAGAAGAGAGAGATTATGTACATATATATATATATATGTTATAGAGAGGAGTGGGGTTATTGTAGATGTTTACATGTTATAGAGAAGAGAGAGATTATATACATGTTTACATGTTATAGAGCAGAGAGGGTTTATTGTACATGTTTACATGTTATAGAGAAGAGAGAGATTGTGTACATGTGTACATGTTTACATGTTATAGGGAGGAGAGGGGTTATTGTACATGTTTACATTTTATAGATAAGAGAGGGTTTATTGTACATGTTTACATGTTATAGAGAAGAGAGAGATTGTGTACATGTGTACATGTTTACATGTTATATAGAAGAGAGGCGGTATTGTACATGTTTGCATGTTATAGAGAAGAGAGGTATTATTGTACATGTTTACATGTTATAGAGAAGAGAAGGGTTATTGTACATGTTTACATGTTATAGAGAGGAGAGGGGTTATTGTACATGTTTACATGTTATAGAGAAGAGAAGGGTTATTGAACATGTTTACATGTTATAGAGAGGAGAGGGGTTTTTGTACATGTTTACGTGTTATAGAGAGGAAATGCGTTATTGTGCATGTTTGCATGTTATAGAGAAGAGAGGTATTATTGTACATGTTTACATGTTTTAGAGAAGAAATGCGTTATTGTACATGTTTACATGTTATAGAGAAGAGAAGGGTTATTGTACATGTTTACATGTTATAGAGACGGGAGGCGTTATTATACCTGTTTACATGTTATAGAGAAGAGATGCGTTATTGTGCATGTTTACATGTTATAGAGAGGAGAGGGTTATTGTACATGTTTACATGTAATAGATAAGAGAGGCGTTATTGTACATGTTTACATGTTATAGAAAAGAGTGGCGTTATTGTACATGTTTACATGTTATAGAGAAGAGAGGGGTTATTGTACATGTTTACATGTTATAGAGAAGAGTGGTGTTATTGTTCATGTTTACATGTTATAGAGAAGATAGGGGTTATTGTACATGTTTACATGTTATAGAGAAGAGAGGCGTTATTGTACATGTTTACATGTAATAGGGAAGAGAGGCGTGAAGAGAGGCGTTATTTTACATGGTAACATGTCATAGAGAGGAGAGGTTATTGTACATGCTTACATGTTATAGAGAAGAGAGGCGTTATTGTACATGTTTACATGTAATAGGGAAGAGAGGCGTGAAGAGAGGCGTTATTTTACATGGTTACATGTCATAGAGAGGAGAGGTTATTGTACATGTTTACATGTTATAGAGAAGAGAGAGCTTATTGTACATGTTTACATGTTATAGAGAAGGGAGAGGTTATTGTACATATTTACATGTTATAGAGAAGAGAGGCGTTATTGTACATGTTTACATGTTATAGAGAAGGGAGGGGTTATTGTACATATATACATGTTATAGAGAAGAGAGGCGTTATTGTACATATTTACATGTTATAGAGAAGAGAGGCGTTATTGTGCATGTTTACATGTTATATATAAGAGAGGCGTTATTGTGCATGTTTACATGTTATATAGAAGAGTGGCGTTATT
>JAWPHD010005359.1:30000-50000 GCA_037043455.1 Cyrtodaria siliqua | reverse complement strand
TTAAACAAATCAAGACTGCCGTGTGCCCATTTAAACTGACTGATCGAATAAAAGTTTTCATAAAGTTTTCCTAACGAAACGTTTGATAAATATTGTTGCCCAAATAAGGCCTTTTGCCGAGCATGTGTATTGCGTGTTATTTACGTGTGACTGCCCGCTCCTTTGTTTACTCGTTGGCATAGCGTTTTTTTATATAAACAAAATAAATAATAATAATAAAGTACTGAAACTGTTAAACTGTGAAGTTTAAGATATGTGTTATTAGTATTTTGTTTGTATTTTATATGACATATATTCATGAATATATCAATCAATCAATCAATTAATTGAAAAAAATTCGTTCAAATCATCAGTGAACCCTTATTACTTTAAATTTGTATTAATTTTTTTTTAAAAAATAACCGAAAAAAATGGATTATAAATATGCCATGCAACGACGTAACTACTTGGACACGTCTAAATCAATATATTGTCGAATAAATATTCCTCACTTTAATTTGTTAATCCTGAAAGTTGTGACAAGTGTCTTACAATTGTTAAATAAATGACAAACCTTAAGTAAATGGATAAAGACAGTGATTAAAATCAAATTAACTTTTAGCCCTGTTCACCCACTTCTGACGGACCAATTGTCCCGTCACGAACCCTGGATTTAAGAAGCCTTATGTTTGATAAGAAAAGTGGTAAATGCTTAATATGGAATAGTTTTGAACTGTAGCTGCTTTTGTTGAGAACATCAAAGTAATGCATTAAGTCTTGCACGACAGGTAATTGCATTTTTGAGGATTTAAAAGCTTACTAAGAGTGAAATGATTAAAAGATCTTGCTAGTTTGTCATGACATTTCTTGAAACGTAAGAGGTTTATGGACTCTTTACATTATTTTTCACTTTAGAAACAAACAAATGTCTCGAAGTTAGAACATTTACATTGCATACATCAAAATGCAGTTAATACATCTTATACAACTATTTTAATATGTTATGCTATTTTATTTAATCGCAACCTGCTCGTGAGATATGGGGTTACATACTGATCAGATAGTGTTTAATAGCATGCGATGTTGATAAATATATTAACAAAGCACTCAGCGCTCCTTAATGGGGTAATTAGTCTGAATATGATATTGTTTGTAAGATGTCGTTTAAAATATGACCTTTCCTTTTTGATAATATTAAGATATCGTACTACTTAACAGATTAAAACAAAGCATTAAATCATGCACAAGTATGCACAAATAATTTTTTTATGATAAATATTTAATTTGAGATTTGTTATAATTATAAGACTATCATATATAGTCATAGGACAAATTACATTTTCTATTGATTTGCCCTATGTTTACTTATAAGAAACCAAGTTCGAATAACTTACAGATAATTCTTATACATGCCTTACCAATAATGAGAAACTGTGTTACCTTTTTAAAACATACAAGAAAAGTTGCTTAATATCTGGTTAAAGACTATCTTAAAATACGAGATATTTTGTTTAAATAGAAGTGTTGTGTACTATATAAATATACTTATATAGACTTATATTCGTTTATCACATACTTCCCTATAAATATGTTGTTTTTGAATATACGATACGACATAGACTTAGCTTGAACATGGTATATGTCCTCTGTGACATAGAGCCATTGGGCTGAGTGTAGGATGAGTGTAGGATGTTCTGAACCTGAACCATTGATTGAATATACGCTTGTCTGTACTCGCATATACATTGTAAATATGTCACGATAATAGACTACTCACTCACTCACTCACACACTCACTCACTCACTCACTCACTCACTCACTCACTCACTCACTCACTCACTCACTCACTCACTCACTCACTCACTCACTCACTCATCACTCACTCACTCACTCACACACACACACACTCACTCACTCACTCACTCTATCCTTATAGGAAAATATCTCGTGTGCATGTCAATTGTCCTCTTACTTACCATCTGTCTATTTCTATACCCAAGCACATTAGCATGAATGTCCGGATATAACCTGCAATATAGTCCTGTCCATTATGTCATGCCTTTAATAGTTTCTGTATGCATGCACTTGGACATCTATATGTATTGAGTTAAAATATAGCTATTCCGTGTTTAATGATATGTTTGATTAAAAGCATTTACACAATTTGCATAGCTAGATGAAATAAAGGTATATATAAAAACTAAAGAAAAATAGCATTCTTAGAATGCAGTCAGCAAAAACAACAACATGAAAAACAAATAACAAATACATGGATATATAATCATATCGCTGGAAAGTACTCGACACCACAAACATAAAGGAGTTGACGACAAGGGAAGAAAATGTCAGTAGCAAAAAGTTCGTTGTGGAGTTTTAAACAAGGTTCGAAGGTGCTCACACATCCTCATCCCAATTACACGGGGCAGGGTAAATAATGAAATGCTCGCCAAGCTGCATTCTCCAACAAACTAGGCAGTATTAATAGACTATATAAATAAACATTTCCAGGCTATACCTTTGTTATAAAAACCTCAAATGACTTATTTGTATTAAATGTCTTTAGCTAAACTGAAAGTAGATATAAAAACCGAACAGGAAATGTAGCATTCAAGGTCCGCAGTCAATCAAAAGCACGTATAGAAAACAAACAACAGTTACAAAGATGAATAAAAGGCAAGATATGACATCACAAACATAAAAGGGTTGACAATAGGACTACCGTCTTGGAACGGTCAGTGGCAAAATGGGCCGCTGGGGTTTAAAACCAGGTTCTTTAAGTCTACACTATCTGGTACATGCAATACAATTAGTAACATAGTTAACGAAGTCAATACAAAGTCAAATGTAGTCAATAACTGATTTATTTAATTTCAGTTCTGGGAAGTTATATCAGACGAGCATGGTATTGACCCAACAGGAACATACCACGGTGATTCAGATCTCCAGCTAGAAAGAATAAACGTTTACTACAATGAAGCCACAGGTATGACATGTTGTACTCTAAATCTAAAGAAGATAAAAAGATAAGAAAAAACTACATAGGTTACATTGTAACAAATGAAGGCGAGTCATCCATGTTCACGGACACTTATTCCTATCAGTTAAATGTGTGTTTTGGTAGTTTCAAAAATATAGATATCCATGTGTTCGCGATTTATTTTTCGTTAAATGCAATTCATTCCTTTCGAATGAAGAGAAAAAATATGTTGTATCATTCAATCAACTGTCGAAATAGTTAAATAATGGGCGGGGTTAGTGGTTTAAACTTCATCCTAGTGTACGAACTACCTAGTGTACGAACTGTACGAACTACCTAGAGTATGAACTACCTAGTGTACGAACTAATTTCAAGTTTAAATGTCGTGTTTTAACATTCAAGTTTCGAATGTTGTTAGTTCGTAAAACACAAGAAAGATTATAAAAAGCAAATAAATTTGTATTTCAGATTTCTAAACTATTACAATAACTACTTATACTGTCTTTTAATGCTTTCAGGAGGCAAATATGTACCACGTGCTGTTCTCGTTGACTTGGAACCCGGAACCATGGATTCAGTCAGATCAGGACCGTTCGGTCAGATTTTCAGACCAGACAACTTTGTGTTCGGTAAGCAAAGTCGCCAGTCATGGAATAATAAACAGTTAGGGCTAAACATGCCAAAACATGACGAAACGATCTGCACTTGTAATAATATACCAATCATAAGTGACGATTTCAATAAAAAAAAATGGTAAGATGATAAAAAAATATATTTTCCAAAATGTTATTTAGAAAACGTTTTTGCAGCGTAGGCATAATTTTGCAGCGTAGGCATAAATGCACGTTTAGTAAATAAAATCTAAAAAAAAATATCAGTATTATGCCAGTCTAACACGTATAGCCAGACGTATTAAAACCATTATTCAACCACAATCAATTCCATTGTGTCTAAGGTGGGTTTTCAGTTCACATATCAGAACGTTTGAAATACAAAAATGTTTACACACATTTACACCAAGCACATATTTTATTTGATAATAATGATAACAGGTAACCCAAAGTCAATGTGATAAAATCATTGTTCTCAAGTCTTTAACGATCTCATAGAATGCAATATCCAAGATGGATAGATAATATTGAAACAAAAGAAAACAGTAATGTAGATTTTGACGCTTAACAAATTATATTATAGTAAATTCAACTGTTATAATCGAGATGTCATGATACTGGATGATATACGTTTGTAGTTATTGTTGTCATACAAATAAAGATGTTTTAGATAAACCATCTATAGCAACATTTGTTTATTTGTTAACACTACCGTTAGTTTCATTGTCACTGTAACCAAACAACATTGTTACGTTAAGATTAATAAGTTTATTTCAATACATTAATCATACATTTTAAGCGGCTTTATGATTTTCTCCATTCATTAGCTATCTATTTTTCACAAGCTATTATTACGTGTCAGCATATAAGTATTTATACATCTATTTAGACGAACTTTGGGGTGACTTTCCAAAACGCAACCGATACAAATCAGACATGTCCAAAGCCACGGCTTAAGATTTTCTCAAAATAAATATTTATATTTTGTCCTCAGCAGAACACATCAAACTCCTACTACAATAAAAAGGATTTGATCACTTACACAACATTATAAACATATTCCCAAAACGCATTACAGGACAGAGCGGAGCAGGAAACAATTGGGCTAAGGGACATTACACAGAGGGAGCTGAGCTGATCGACTCAGTACTTGATGTTGTCAGGAA
Organism: Cyrtodaria siliqua; assembly: GCA_037043455.1. NCBI lineage: Eukaryota > Metazoa > Mollusca > Bivalvia > Adapedonta > Hiatellidae > Cyrtodaria > Cyrtodaria siliqua. Next base: position 45,266 of record JAWPHD010005359.1, on the reverse strand, counting down.
GGAGGCCGAGTCATGCGATTGTATTCAGGGATTCCAGCTCACTCACTCTCTTGGTGGTGGAACTGGTGCCGGTATGGGAACACTTCTCATCAGCAAGATCCGTGAAGAATACCCAGACAGAATCATGAACACATTCTCCGTTGTCCCATCACCAAAGGTATGTTTCAAATGGATGACAGTCTGAACATAAAATGAAGACAGTTCAAAATGTCAGAGAAAAGAACATTTTTTGAAAATGTATTTGGAGAAAGAAAATAATATCCATTTGTACATGTCAGGAAAAAACACAGTGAAATTAAATATAGATATAAAAATCGAACAGGAAAAGCAGCATTGAAAGACGACAGTCAGTCATAAACACACCAGAAACAAAGAACAAATTTAAAAATGAATAAAAGGCCAGATAAGACATCACAAACACAAAAGGGTTGACAATAGGTCAATGGCAAAAAAAAAACGCTGGGGGTTTAAACCAGGTTCTAGGGTGCACCAAGCCTCACACTTGCCCTACTGTCAACCCAGTAAAATTTACTTAAAAAAATCATAGAAACATGGCAACACGAGATTGTTTTTCACGTTCAGGTATCCGACACAGTAGTAGAACCCTACAATGCCACCCTGTCCGTCCATCAGCTCGTTGAAAACACAGACGAAACCTATTGCATCGACAACGAGGCTCTCTACGATATTTGCTTCCGAACATTGAAATTGACCACCCCTACATACGGCGACTTGAACCATCTCATCTCTGCGACAATGTCCGGTGTAACAACCTGTCTGCGATTCCCAGGTATTTAAATAATCTAAACTTTATTTCTGTTTCGACAATTTATGATCACGACGTATAGAGATTATGTTAGAAATCGCCAAAAGCAACAAAACTTATTTGCTTTATTAATTACAAAGCATACATTATAGACTTATGTTGTAAGAACATGTCAAAAGCAGCCTCAATGATCATGAAATCTAGTTCTCTATAAAAAGAAATCATAAACACCTTTTGATGTTGTGAAATGTCTACATATTATCAAAGGTAATCAAACTGAAATTGAAACTGAATGACTTACAAACATTAAATGTGTTTAACTTCAGGTCAACTGAACGCCGATCTCCGTAAAATCGCCGTCAACATGGTCCCCTTCCCACGTTTGCACTTCTTCATGCCTGGGTTCGCCCCTCTTACCTCCCGTGGCAGCCAGCAGTACCGTGCTCTCACAGTACCTGAGCTCACACAACAGATATTCGACGCCAAGAACATGATGGCTGCCTGTGATCCACGTCACGGCAGATACCTTACCGTCTCAGCAATTTTCAGAGGCAGAATGTCTATGAAAGGTATACACGATTTTCCTTTGTATAAAGATTTGGCATTATTTGTATTGATTTGACCTTTTCACAAAATATAAATCGTGTCTTTCGGTATATTTTAATTGACAATTCCAAACTTGTGCGTCTGACGGTATCTTTTAAACAATATAATTCAAGAGATACAATTTATAATTTAGGAGACACAACTTATTATTTACAAGAGTTTTATGATATGTACAACTTAAATATATTATCTTAAACGTTCAATCATGGTATGACTTTCATTTGTATTTATGTAGCAGTAAATAAAAAAAGAAATCAACGTTTGATGGAGCGTTTAGCAGGCATTATAAAAGTCTTTGGAAATGACTATTGACTTACTGTAGTAATAATTCAAAAACTAAACACGCCAGCATTACATCAGCCTTAATTACTAATCATCTGTAGTAGCAATTGTAATACTTTACTATTGTAACCATTCCAAATCAGAGGTCGACGAACAGATGTTGAACGTCCAGAACAAAAACAGTAGTTACTTTGTTGAATGGATCCCCAACAATGTCAAAGTCGCTGTCTGTGACATCCCACCACGTGGACTCAAAATGTCCGCCACGTTCATCGGTAACACCACAGCCATCCAGGAACTGTTTAAGAGAGTCTCAGAACAATTCACTGGTGAGTCTCTAGACATAGCACCGTGCAGAAAATGTTATTAACAAAAATAAAATATGAAATAAATAGTAACTCTTCTTCAAATTTTCGAACACTTGTTCTTTTTCAAGAACAAGCACAGAAATACAACTGTTAATTAAAATCCATCTTGTTGTTTAAATGGCTGACGTTATGATGAAAAAGAACAAGTGTTCGAGAATTTGAAGAAAAGTTACTATTTATTTAATATTGAATTAACTTTCCTTTTGAAAGACTATACAGATATGAAAAAATAAAATATGTTGTACGAAAATATCAATCAACCACATATTTGTGAAACAAAAAAAGTGTACATGAGCATTACAGTGCGAAATTTCTATATTATACCAAACACATCTCAAGGTGTTTGCTGACTTGAACAATCACTATAAACATGCTTTCTTACTTGCTTATTGTTCTTATGTGTAAATGAACTATACGTACATGCCTTATATGTTCCTGTGCTTGAGGTAAAAACACAGGTTGCCATCCAGGGTGTTAAAATATAATTAACAAATAAATTGAAATATCATGTATTTGAATTGCAGCCATGTTCCGTCGTAAGGCTTTCTTGCATTGGTACACTGGTGAGGGCATGGACGAGATGGAGTTCACCGAGGCCGAGTCCAACATGAACGACTTGGTGTCTGAATACCAACAGTACCAGGTGAATATTACTAATCATATTAATCATATTTGTCTTATAAAAGTAGATATAAAAGTCGAAAAGGAAATATAGCATTCAAGGACCACAGACAACCAAAAACGCGCACAAAAACATACAGTAATTACAAAGATGAATAAAATGCAAGATATGACATCACAAACATAAACGGGTTGACAATATCGCTACCGCCTTGAAACGTTCAGTGGCAAAAAAGGCCACTGGCGGTTTGAACCAAGTTCTAAGGTGAAAGCTAATTTCAGATTCAGTAATATACCGCGCCTGGATTAGTTGTAGATTGTTCGCCTCGCATGTGGTCGGTCGTGGGTTAAATATCCGGCCGGGTCATCAATAAATATCGTAGTGATTGACGTTCAGCATGTATAGGGTAGTGTCAGTGCGCTGTTAGTATAATGGGACTGAGTGGGGTATCATGTCATGTGTCTATGTCATGAGGTATTCCAGTGTGGCAGCATTATAATGTGGAGCATCGAGCTCTACTGTCGTGATTTGACCGAAAGAGTTAAAAGTTACGTTAAACAACATGCATACATACATAGATAGAGTCAGTCATATTGTTTACAGTTGATGGCAGTTAATACTCCATTTTCAATGTTTTGATTACATATCAATTTTATTTGATGAGATTACGGATATACGAATATACTCACTTGTGTATATATTTGAATGTGATCTATTTAATGTTTTCACCATGTTGTATACCATGTACTGTTTATAATACGTCAATATGCCTAAATACATTTAAATATATGTTTCCACTTATTAGGACGCCACGGCCGAGGAGGAGGGAGAATTCGACGAAGAGGAAGCGGAAGAGGAGGCAGGATAAATCAAGATATGTCACATGTGGATGTGTCACGTGATCATTAAAATGACACATGACACATTGATTCTGGCAAACTCTTACACCTTAAATCCGTCCATAACATCGTTCCTGTGGAATAAACGTGTAAACAACTTTATTCAACTGAAACAACATTTATTATATTGGTTTCGACATTATTTGATTTATAAAAACGAAAATATAAAATGAATTATGAAAACTGGAAAGACATTATTAACGTTAGAGTTAATTAACTTTATATTTATACTGTAATCTAACAAATATTGTTATATAATTACTAGAAAAATAGTGTATCAACACAAAATAAATATATTTATTATTTAAACAGTTGCGTTTATTTGTTATTCCTATGCTAACGAAGTTGTACTTCCTGATATACCCTTTTTTAATAATTGTGACAGTTTCGACCATAAGTAATTATGGCCATCATCAGACCATGACTCTTGGAGGAAGTCATATACCACTGTACTGATCAGTGCTAAACAAACAGTACCTATGGCCCCTGGTCCCTGTGCTTTACTGGCATACACTACCTGTTGTTGATTCTTCACTCACGTGTCTAGATCTCAGGCGCCTGTTATCATCCTCTAGCTGTACTGTTTTAGCCACCTCCCATTTGTCCTTTCACTATTATTTTTGGTTGGCACGTGTGTTAAACACATGCTGTGTGTCACAGGATGACCTTAGTGGTTGGGCTAATTCAGGAAAGAATCAATGACGGTGAATGCATTTACATAAGTGTAATGCAACTTTTAAAATATGTTTAATATATATACAATTATCTAAAAAAAAAACATGCGAATACACAAATGAACTATGAAAAGAATATTCTCATGAACGTTTAAGACGTTCTTAGTATTGTTATAAATACTGAATGTCTAAGACACTAAAGTGTTGTTAAAGCTATAACAATGTTGATCTAGCGCGATAACTGTGATGCGCGAGAGCTCATGAAGATGATGATGCGCGAATTCAATGGATGATTGTCATCAAATGCCTTCTGTAAGGGTTGATGACGCGATGCAATGATCGTTAACCTCCACTGAGATTGTGAGTGATATTCCTCAAGTGAGGACTGGTAACGGGCCCACCTTGTGTCCCGGGGGTTGTCGTTAGTAAAACCTGGCCATGCTGACGCAGGTACGGGGACCGTCTCCACCGCTCGTAAACGTTAATCGTGGAAGCTTAGCTCCACTCCTGGATATCCAAACCTAGATGGCTTACTCCAACCCTGGATGGCTTATATCCTGGATGGCTTAGGCTGTAATTATACATACGTTGTAGATGTCGGTTGACAAACATAACAATCTTGCATAATTATCATTACCCAAACAAATCATTATTTAATCAATATATGTAAGCTGTACTAATGATGATTAGCAATGTATACATATTCTACAACGCCATGTATACGCTATGTACGTCGCTGTTAATCAATGACCCTAATACATGTAATATAAACATGATCAAATTACTCATATATTACACTCACTGAGTTATGCATGCACGCATTTATTCTTGTCACTCATCTCATTGTTAACTAATGTTAACAATCGTGTATTACAATCACTGAGTTATACGCCAACGTCAACTGATGCACCTATTATCCACTGTTATCAAATTAATATTGTTTTACAATTAATGATCAATTACAATAATTACATCTAATAAAGTAACTTCAAAATCATATGCTAGTCTAAAGTTATGTTTGAGAAACATCAATGCTAACCGGATGTCGTAACCGCCAAATAAGATGGCGCCGCCCACTGAATACAAATGTATGATACAAGTTTAATAAAACTATTAACCACATGTTGCCTATGAATTTTACCGTCCAATCTCTGTTCCAACAAAGTACTATCGATCATCCCGGCGAGAGCTAGAAGACAATGGGTTTTATAGCAAACATTACGCCCAAATCATTATTTCCCCCGTTCAGTCCGTGACAAACGTGGCTAAATCTGCAGTACTGAATCTACACGAGAGGCCCCTTATACAATTTTGCCGTTTAAGGAAAATATACCTATAGGTTTACATGCATTAGCACAAAACTAAACTTATGACACGGCGGCCACTTAAAATGTGCACGCTTTTACGTGTTACATGAATAGATCATGAATATTTTGAAATTATTTCAACTCGAACAATAGATTTGGGTGTAACCGATAACTTACAAGAGCTATGTACAACCAGTACGCTCTACCCGTGACATTTTGTGACAACATCTCCCCACTTAAAGAAAGTGCTACACTTTTAAAATTCAACAAAATGATAATTAATATTTACACGTTAAGAAACTATTAATTCTTCTGAGCAAATGAGCGACAAAACGTACAAGCTGATCGCTCAATCGCTTGAGTATGTTAACTATTACTACTGAGGGATGCAACCTTCAGCCAGTACAACGACCGTCTTCCGGAAAACATCCACTGCAGTTATAACCTAACTATAATATGTAATTACAATTTCAACACTATTCTACAATTGTACACTAACCTATCGTAACATATACTTCTATTGTACAATACACTGCAATACACTATTGTATTAAACCGGTCATTATGTGCGGCGACTTAAATAGTCTGCCCCAATATTTTCCTTTCCTCGGATCGCTTTAATTTTCATCCGGTAAGGCTGCAGAGTCAGTGCCCACCTCATTAACCTACTGTTAGCTACCTTTGCTTTATTCATATAAGCTAACGGTTGGTGGTCAGTCTTCAAGACAAATTCCTTACCAAAAACATATCGGTGAAATTTACTGACACCCCACACTACTGCAAGACACTCCCTTTCGATAACAGAGTAGTTACATTCCCGGGGTAATAGTTTCCGACTTGCGTAAGCCACGGGGAGACTACATCCATCTTGCTCTTGCAGTAGGACTGCACCCACCCCGATATCGGAGGCATCCGTTCTGAGGATAAACTCCTGGTCAAGTTCAGGTAATTTTAGTATTGGGGTTTTGACCAGACTCCCCTTTAAAGAGACAAAAGCTTGCTCCTGGCTTTCCCCCCAAGTTATACTATTGGGTTGACCTTTCTTTGTCAAGTCTGACAAAGGTGCAGCTATAGCCGAAAAGTTTGGAATAAACTTCCTGTAAAAACCCGCCAACCCTAAAAATGACCTAACTTGTTTCTTCGTCTCGGGTCTTGGTGCTTCCTGAATTGCCTTAACCTCGTCGGGGTTGGGTTTCAATTTCTGGTCCCTCCCGACAACATGACCCAGACACTCTATATCTGCGTAACCTATGTGACACTTGCTAGGTTTTGCAGTCAGTTTAAACCGGCGTAGCCGTTCCAACAGATTACGTAGAGCCTTAATATGGTCTTCAAATGTTGTTGTAAACACCAGGATGTCATCTACAAAACTGTCTGTGTTGGACAAATCCTTCAGGACTTTCCTCATTAACCTACAGAATATTGCTGGGGCGTTTACGAGACCAAAGGGCATGACCTTGAACTTAAAAAGTCCTTGCGAAGTTTCGAAGAAGGCCATCTCTTTAGCTCGGTCTGAAAGTGAGACTTGCCAATAACCTTTACTGAGGTCTAACTTGGAGAAATACGAATATCCCGCAAGTTTAGAGAATACCTCCTCAATATTAGGCATTGGCTCTGCATCAAAGATGGTACGTTTATTGAGCTGTCTAAAATCGATGCAGAATCGAATTGACCCATCTTTCTTCTTAATAAGTACGACTGGGGATGAAAATGGGGCGTTTGAAGGTTCGATGACACCCAATTTCAACATGTCTTTCACCTCCTCATCAACAATTGATCGGGAGTGAAATGGAATGGGATACCCCTTAATTCTAATTGGTTCCCCTGATGTGAGTACAATATCATGTTGCACTCCATCTGTCTGCCCCAGGTTTTCGGACAAGACATCACTGAACTCCGAGAGTAAACTACCCATCTCTCGTTGCTGCTCTACACTAATCATGCCCGATATGTCTACATCGGCTGCTGTCTCCCTACCTACACTAGTGGGAAAATACATGGGACTAGTGTCCTCACTATTGTCTTCCTCACTATCCTCAATAACTGCAACATTAACTACAGTTAACACCCCTTGTTGCACATTATCGGTTCTACTGATATACTCTTTCAGCATATTCGCATGAAAGGTCTTTAACTTTCCGTTTATCTCGATACGGTAATCCATAGTGTTCACTATCCCTCTAACGTATAAATGACCTTTCCATTGTAATAACAACTTGTTATTGTCGGTCGGGAGTGACCTGGTCATCTATCTTAAACTTCCTAGCTCTAGCTTTCTGGTCATAGTACCGTTTATACTTGGTGCTTGCCTTAACTAACTGACTTTGAGCTATCTTACAAGTCTCCTCTAGTTTCTCCTTCAGATCTAAAACATACTGATATGTAGTCTTAACCTCATCACTATCTACTTCACCTGCCCACATCTCTCTAAGAATCCTCATGGGCCCTCTAACTGATCTACCGTACAATAACTCAAACGGAGAAAATCCTAAACTCTCTTGTGGAACCTCTCTAAATGCAAACAATAAAGCATTGAGATACTTGTCCCAATCTTTGGGTCTCTCTGTACACATACGCCGTAACATTTGCGTTAACGTGCCGTTAAATCGTTCGACTAACCCGTTACACATAGGGTGATATGGTGTTGTCATGATTTGACGCAAAGACAACAGCCTGCTTACTTCAGCCATAAGTTCTGACGTAAACTGTGACCCACAATCAGTCAGCATTTCCTCTGGTAGCCCTAGCCTACTGAACATATCAACTAATGCCTCAGCTACTCTCTCAGTTTCGATTGAGGGCAATGCTACTGCCTCCGGATACCTAGTTGCATAGTCTACCATGGTTAAAATGTACCTATTTTTCCTATCCGACACTGGAAAAATTGGTCCAACTATGTCTACGGCTACCCGCTTAAATGGTGTATCGATCAGTGGCATCTGACCTAAATGTACTTTGGTCACTCGACCTTTTGGTACTGTCCTTTGGCATACATCGCAGGACCTACAATACCTAGTTACATCTCCACTAACGCCTGGCCAATAAAATTCTGCCAATACTCTATCGGACGTTTTCTTTACGCCTAAATGACCTCCCATAATCGACTCATGAGCTACCTTAAGCACTGTCGTTCTATACTGGGTAGGTACCACTAATTGGTGAAACTGTCTACTACCACTATCTTCAAATTCTCTGTACAATAACCTATTCTTATGTACAAACTTACAACTACCGGACCCTTTACATTTCTTCACTACACCATCCTTGGCCTTCACTTTACAAGGCTCTAACGACTCGTCTTGAGTTTGTGCTTCTATAAACTCCGCTTTGGATATGTCACCTACGGCTGCATGAACCTTTAATTTCCTATAAGCCTGAGTTTGCTTCTGAACCTGCGCTCTAGTCTCTACTGCATTACTTATGCTACTTCTAAAATCGGACATTACCGGAAGTGCTGAACCTTCTATGTTCCCTATCGTTAAATCATACATCGGGTCGTCCATACATAGTGCCTCTGTAGTCCCTTTAAAGAAAGGTGTATCTACATCTATTCTCGCTATTGGCACGTGCTCTACCGAATTATTTAACAACATACACGGTGACTGTTTACCTACCAACTGGTCATCCGTAACTAAACTACGCCTAACTACCACACCTGTACAACCTGTATCCCTCATTACAATTACGTCCGTGCCATTCACTCTGCCATCTGCCGTTGGAAGATTTGCATACGGAAAGAGACATGTTCCGATCTTCGCCATTACACCATCCGCTTTAACACAACAGCTACTACTCTCGGTTTTAATAACCGGACTATTACTACCTCTGCCTCTACCTCTACCTCGGTTTTGACCACCTCTACCTCTACCGAAATTCCATGGGTTGTTAAAACCTTGGTTCTGATTCCCTACATTGTTGTCCACTCTACTATTGTCACTAAAGTTGTCTACGACAGCGGACACTTTCACCGCTTTCCTACACTCATGTGAAGCATGATTCCCACTACAGTGACGACAACGAATTAAAGGTCTACCTATGTTACCACTATTGCTACCTCCTCTAGAACCCATCGAACTACCTCCACCTCTATAGTTTCCACTCTGGCCTTTCTGTTTATGACTATGATCGTCCCCTTGCCTATCTCTAAAAGTTCTGTCTTTCGACACTACATTATGAGCTCCACCTCTAGCCTCGGCAAACTGATCTGCTTGTGTTGCCATTTCATCTACACTAGTTAGTTTTCTTTCTTTAAGAAATAAGAACAGATCTCTACTACAAACATTGAATAGCTGGCCCCGCAACAAGAAATCTATGAGGCCCTGATAAGTCTGCGCTACCTTCCCTAACTCTAACCACCTATCTAAGTAATTTCTAGATCTACTAATGAACTGAATAAATGACTCGCCTTTCTCAGGCAAGCAAGCTCTAAACCGCTTTCTAAAACCTTCTTCAGTTAACTCAAATCTCTTTAAAAGAGCATCCTTTAACTTGTCATAGTCAAGAGCATCTACACTAGGTAATCTAGAAAATACATCTAAGGCCTTGCCCCTCAATAACGCACTTAAATGAACTGCCCACTTATCTTTGGTCCATTCCTGTAACTCAGCATAACGTTCGAACCGTAACAAATAACTGTCCATGTTATCTTTGTCAGCATCAAAGTATGGTAACTTCGAACCTTTTAACTTCCCAAAATAACTATCTTTCCCTTCAGTTTTACTGTCCTTACTATGTGTCTTAGCTGCTTCCAACTCTAAAGCTAACTTATGCTCAAACTATTTTTTCTCCCTCTCCATCATCATATTAGCCTTAGCTAGTCTACCATCTGTTTCGAACCTCTCATGTTCTAACTCTTGCTTCTCCCTTACTATTCTACTTTCTAATTGTAGCTTCTCTGTGGCTAGTCTACTTTCTTCATCTCGCTTCTCTTTAGCTAACCTACCTTCTAATTATAACCTCTCTTTATCAGCATCTAGCTTCTCTTTAGCTAATCTACTTTCGAATTCTATCTTCTCTGTAGCTAATTTACTTTCTAATTCTAGCTTATCTTTAACTAGTCTACCTTCTACTTCTAACCTATCTTTCTCAGCATCTAGCTTCTCTTTAGCTAGTCTACTTTCTTCATCTCTTTCCTGCTTTGCTAATTCTCTTTCCTTAAGTCTAAATTCCCTTTCCCTAGCCTGTTCGTCTTTAACAAAGGTTCTAAGCTCCTCTCCAGCATAACCTAACTCCTTACCCATTTCTGTAAGTTCCTTTATAGACGTCATGGTTATAGACATTGTGGATTACACACTACAATAATTACAATACCCACGTCACTAATAATTCTACTCACCTAACTACTTATGGTAAGTCACTGTGTCCTCAGTAAATACCTGGGCATCATCATAGGACAAGTTACATACACATTTGTACTAGCGCTAACTACTAACGGTTATGTATAGATAGTATCTAGCTTCCAAAAAACATATACACTACATAAAATATCTTAATTTGATATTGGACATAAACCTTAAACAATCATCGAAATGTGTATAACATGTCCATGTATATTTACTTCTCCCATCAATATAAGTATACTCGAGTGTCACAACATGAGTAGAACGTCTTGTTCGCCAACCTAATTCGATACTATGTGTATATCAAGGGAGGTAAAAACAAACACCCAAATTATTGAGCAAAAGTGCCTCCGACCCAATCGTGTAGACCACTGCGACCTCGCGCCCAGGAAAGAACGGACAAAACAACAGTTTGGACTCACTCTACCCTTGTCGTGTCTTGACTTGTCTTCCAAGCTGTGGCCGTGATCGTCGACAGTCGCCTTGATGGATCAGAGGGTGGTACACAATTCTAAAATAATAAGTAGAGATTTAGTATATCATAATAAAGATCACTTATTGATTCTTTCCCTCCGTAGTCGCCCAAAATCCCACTACTCTGAAAACCAGTTGTCACAGGATGACCTTAGTGGTTGGGCTAACTCAGGAAAGAATCAATGACGGTAAATGCATTTACATAAGTTTAATGCAACTTTTAAAATATGTTTAATATATATACAATTATCTAAAAAAAAACAAGCGAATACACAAATGAACTATGAAAAGAATGTTCTCATGAACGTTTAAGACGTTCTTAGTATTGTTATAAATACTGAATGTCTAAGACACTAAAGTGTTGTTAAAGCTATAACAATGTTGATCTAGCGCGATAACTGTGATGCGCGAGAGCTCATGAAGATGATGATATCCTCAGTCCTACATGTACCAATTTTCATTTTCGTCAAACTCCTTTTTTTCTGTGAAATGTTCGGGTAAGGAAAATACTATAATTGGAAAAAGAAATATATTCATACTATGTGTGTTTAACGTCGGGAATTATTTCGTGAAATTTCTGCACAGTGCCACGTGAAATTGAGATACATTTTACAATTTCCTATAGTCTATTTTTTATTGGATCTATGCTTCAACTTAAAGAAAAGGCCAAATAAGACATCACAAAAACAAAATGATTCACAATAGTATTACCGCCTTGGAACGGTCAGTGGCAAAAAAAGCCACTGGGGGTTTAAACCAGGTTCTAGGATGCACCAAACCTCACACTTACCCTACTGTCAACCCAATAAAACGGGACAGTGTAAATAAAGAAATCCTCGCCAAGAACTATTCTCCAACCAATAATGCAGCATTAATAGGCAATATAAGTAAAACACAAAATGCTCGTGTATATATGTGTATATATAAATACAAAAAAAAACATTAGCTTAGAAAGCCACAAAGAAGGTACTCATTGATTTGACAGAAGCCAGGGCAACAAGAGAATATCGAGGGTACGTCATCGTCCTTTTGGTAGACGTTATCATAGGGTCCACAGCCTGTCCGGTCATTGCACAATTAAAGAGGAAAGCATAGTGGCGAATTGTAAATGGGTCCACCACCAAGGATGCAATGCATTGCAAAATGATAGGGTCATAAACTATTTTGATTAACCCTTTAACAGTTTTAAGACGATGATTTATATACATGTATATTTGAAATTGAGAAATAATGCCTGAATCCTTTTGAAAGTATATAAATCTTAATATACTACAATCATGACTTAACAGAATAACATACTCTATATATAGCTTCCCGGTTCTAATGTTTCATATGTGTGTGTGTGTGTGTGTGTGTGTGTTTGTTTGTCTGGAAGGACTACCAGACCCATTCGCATAGACTGAAATGATCACGTATACTTTTGTAAAGGAAGAACCGGCCAAATAATGGCAAAATTACACTACAAAACTATGTTTCAAAACTCTGTCCAGGTTCCATATTCATCAAGCTTCTTAGCAATATCTTAATTAAGTTATGTTTTATCCATTCTTTTAAATCATTTTCTATCGATTAAAAATGTTTTTTTCAATATTATTAATAATGTTATGGATAATTAAAACCTACAGTGAAATATTTATCTAAAATAGATTGTTCGTAGTGTCCCTGAGAGGTTAATAAGGATATTTAAAAATATGTGAAAATCTTACATTTTGGCTAAAACAATTTTTTCCCACTTAAGTTCTTTATGAATACGGGCCCAGGTGTTCAGGTCATATAATGATGTATTCGTGCCTATTACAAGTAAAGTGTATTTTCACGGATTCTTTAAATATTGAATATGAGTAAAATGAATTATGAGTAGGAAACTATTAATTCGAGGCTCCAGTTTTGGGGTTTGGCCTGGTTGGTTAAAGCCGTTTATATTGTGTCTATAGAGTTGGATTCTCAAAATACATATACCTCGTCATCAGTAGGTTTATAAACAGTGTACTGTTCCTGTTGATGGCGGGATAGTGACTCTAAGTTCGTAAACACAGTATTTATCACTTTAAGATGCAACACATCTGATATCCCCAAACAACCAACAAACCCTCTATGTATTATGATAACAAACCACGCAAACATACACATATATATGTTTAATATCTATAAACATGTTTATTAGCTAGCATATATAAGATACATGTACATGTCATGACAAAAGAAGATACAAATGGGAGATAACACATATTAAACACAACAACTAGTTTTAAAAGGGTTATTTCCCTTCTGTTATTATGCCTATAGTCAAATTGTCACCAATGCATTGCTCATGCAGTCCGGACATAAGCGCGATTTTTGTCTTGTTCTCTTTTTTTTTCAAATATGAAAGTAACAATCCCGCCAACAACAGCAAAAAAATACAATGATAATTTTAAAATTAAAGTAATCGTTGTTTAATAATAATAATAATAATAACTAGATTTTGATCAGAGCCTGATCAAACGGGCTTTCTTCTGTTTTCAAATGGCGTCATGACGTCACAACTGTCATAGTTGTCGAAGATGAAGACGCTGATTGATTTATCACGAAAATAACTCCGAACATGCAATCAGTGAAAAAAAGGAATTTCTGAATATGTTGACGTCACTGACGTCATGACGTCGGGATACCGTATGACGTTCTTGCACAACCGGACCCAGAACTCTACAATCGGTGAAAGTTGTATTCAAATCCGATAATAAATAGAGAAGATATAGAAAAAACAAGATTTCTTAAATGACGTCATTAGCGGCCATTTTGGATGACGTCATGACGTTAAAAAGGTCAGCGTCGACTGAGACAATGACATTGATGGATTATTCAGTAAAACAACTTCAAAAATGGAATCAGTGAAAAAACGGATTTTCATAACATTATGACGTCTCTGACGTCAAGACGTTACTACATAGAGACACGTTTTTACATTTTTGCACAACTAGAGCCTGAAACCTACAATCTGTGAAAGTTTCATTCAAATCGGACTATAAATGTTTGAGATCTAGCGATAACAAGGTTTGTCTGATGACGTCACTGGCGGCCATCTTGGATGACGTCATGATAATTTTCACATTCTGGTACAACCCAACATACTTCCCTAGAGGCTGTGAAAGTTTGCATCAAAATCCGATCATAAATGAAGGAGATATAGCGATTACAAGATTTCCTAAATGACGTCATTGGCGGCCATTTTGAATGACGTCATGACGTTAGAACGGTCAGCGTCGACTAAAATGATGACACTGACGGATTTTACAATAAAATTCTTTAAAAAATACAATGAATGAAAAAACGGATTTTTCATAACATTGTGACGTCACTGACGTCAGAAGATTATGACGTAGAGACACATTTTGACATTCAGGCACAACTAGACCCTAACCTCAACAATCTGTAAAAGTTTCCTTTAAATCCGACGGTAAATGTTTGAGATCTAGCGCTAACAAAATTTGTATCATGACGTCACTGGCGGCCATCTTGGATGACGTCATGACAATTTTTGACATTGTTCCACAACTCAACCTCATTCCCTACAGGCTGTGAAAGTTGCATCAAAATCCGATCTTAAATGAAGGAGATATAGCGATTACAAGATTTCTTAAATGACGTCATTGGCGGCCATTTTGAATGACGTCATGACTTTAAAACTGTCAGAGTCGATTGAAACAATGACACTGATGGATTTTACAGTAAAAAAACATGAAAAATGTAATCATTGAAAAAAAGGACTTTTCGTAACATTGTGACGTCACTGACGTCAAGACGTTATTACATAGAGACACGTTTTTACATTCAAGCACAACTAGACCCTGAACACTACAATCTGTGAAAGTTTCATTCAAATCCGACTATAAATCTTTGAGATCTAGCGCGAACAAGATTTGTCTGATGACGTCACTGGCGGCCATCTT
>JAWPHD010005359.1:0-25000 GCA_037043455.1 Cyrtodaria siliqua | reverse complement strand
CGGATTCCTATGTATCCTTCCCCTCTCTCTGGGGCGGCTCTAAATAACCTGTACTGTGTTGATGAGCCGTTAAACAACATTCAATTCAATTCAATTCGACTTTTATATCTACTATTCATACACAGACCTAATAATAAATGTACTATGTCTGTGTTTCATATAATAAATATATATATACACATAACGAGCTGAACCATCTTTCTGTTTTACGTGACATACAGTTATTCAACGAGTACGTTCATACAAAAAGAACAAGTCTGTACAATTATTTGTATCTTGCATGATTGTGTAAGAGTATCTACCGATATACCGGTTTAGCAAATAAATGCTCGGGGTCTCGAAAATTGTTGTTGCTCATTGCAAGACGTCATTTAATATTAGTTCACATATTTAATATCATGTTATGAAACTGCGTATACAAAACGTCATTTAATGTGACGATGACGGTCATGTGGCTACGGCTTGGTAAACCATCACACACACACACACACACACACACACACATACACACACGTGCGATAAATGGTTTTATTGAAATCACAGCATCGATGTGACGAGGACGGTCATGTGGCTACGGCTTGGTAAACCAGCACACACACACACACCATACACACACATACACACACACACACACGCGCGCGTGCAATAAATGGTCCTATTGAAATTACAGCATCGAAACGCAAGAGCAGCGTAGGTCGCACTGTACAAAAACAAACAGCACCTTCTGAAACTCTGAAAGGGACTTTAAACTTTCGTCCATCAGGTTTTCTGATCGTACCATAGATTGGTTTTCTCTTTGGCTGCAACTCTGGATACATCCTGAAGGTTTTCTAATTATGCATTTTCTACATATTTTACAACAACATATGCGTGTATCGTTTGCGAATTTCTCTGGATGCTGAGATTTCCTTTTGATGGGATGTACTTCTATTTACACAGTCTTGTAAATCTGAGCGCTGAAGACAGGATAATAACGAGGTTGTGTACACATAAAATCGATTTAAGCTAACCAATGGACCATTATTTCCAACTGACTGTTCCAAGTCTTCACCACTCGTTGTGTTGTGTTGTCCTTTGCACTGTATATTTAATTTGCTGTTTGTGTTTGTGGTAGAATGCGGAACTACGGTGCTATTACATTTGGGTGCTGTGGTAGAATGCGGAACTACGGTGCTATTGCATATGGGTTTGTGGTAGAATGCGGAACTACGGTGCTATTACATTTGGGTGCTGTGGTAGAATGCGGAACTACGGTGCTATTACATTTGGGTGCTGTGGTAGAATGCGGAACTTTGGTGCTATTACATTTGTGTTTGTGGTAGAATGCGGAACTACGGTGCTATTACATTTGGGTTTGTGGTAGAATGCGGAACTACGGTGCTATTACATTTGGGTTTGTGGTAGAATGCGGAACTACGGTGCTATTACATTTGTGTTTGTGGTAGAATGCGGAACTACGGTGCTATTACATTTGTGTTTGTGGAAGAATGCGGAACTACGGTGCTATTACATTTGGGTGACTACGGTGCTATTGGATTTGTGTGCTGTGGTAGAATGCGGAACTACGGTGCTATTACATTTGGGTGCTGTGGTAGAATGCGGAACTACGGTGCTATTACATTTGGGTTTGTGGTAGAATGCGGAACTACGGTGCTATTACATTTGTGTTTGTGGTAGAATGCGGAACTACGGTGCTATTACATTTGGGTTTGTGGTAGAATGCGGAAATACGGTGCTATTACATTTGGGTGCTGTGGTAGAATGCGGAACTACGGTGCTATTACATTTGGGTTTGTGGTAGAATGCGGAACTACGGTGCTATTACATTTGGGTGCTGTGGTAGAATGCGGAACTACGGTGCTATTACATATGGGTGCTGTGGTAGAATGCGGAACTACGGTGCTATTACATTTGGGTGCTGTGGTAGAATGCGGAACTACGGTGCTATTACATTTGGGTGCTGTGGTAGAATGCGGAACTACGGTGCTATTACATTTTGGTGCTGTGGTAAAATGCGGAACTACGGTGCTATTACATTTTGGTGCTGTGGTAGAATGCGGAACTACGGTGCTATTACATTTGGGTGCTGTGGTAGAATGCGGAACTACGGTGCTATTACATTTGGGAGCTGTGGTAGAATGCGGAACTACGGTGCTATTACATTTGGGTGCTGTGGCAGAATGCGGAACTACGGTGCTATTACATTTGGGTGCTGTGGCAGAATGCGGAACTACGGTGCTATTACATTTGGGTGCTGTGGTAGAATGCGGAACTACGGTGCTATTACATTTGGGTGCTGTGGTAGAATGCGGAACTACGGTGCTATTACATTTGGGTGCTGTGGTAGAATGCGGAACTACGGTGCTATTACATTTGTGTTTGTGGTAGAATGCGGAACTACGGTGCTATTACATTTGGGTTTGTGGTAGAATGCGGAACTACGGTGCTATTACATTTGTGTTTGTGGTAGAATGCGGAACTACGGTGCTATTACATTTGTGTTTGTGGTAGAATGCGGAACTACGGTGCTATTACATTTGGGTGACTACGGTGCTATTGCATTTGTGTGCTGTGGTAGAATGCGGAACTACGGTGCTATTACATTTGGGTTTGTGGTAGAATGCGGAACTACGGTGCTATTACATTTGGGTGTGTGGTAGAATGCGGAACTACGGTGCTATTACATTTGGGTTTGTGGTAGAATGCGGAACTACGGTGCTATTACATTTGTGTTTGTGGTAGAATGCGGAACTACGGTGCTATTACATTTGTGTTTGTGGTAGAATGCGGAACTACGGTGCTATTACATTTGGGTGCTGTGGTAGAATGCGGAACTACGGTGCTATTATATTTGGGTTTGTGGTAGAATGCGGAACTACGGTGCTATTACATTTGGGTGCTGTGGTAGAATGCGGAACTACGGTGCTATTACATTTGTGTTTGTGGTAGAATGCGGAACTACGGTGCTATTACATTTGTGTTTGTGGTAGAATGCGGAACTACGGTGCTATTACATTTGGGTTTGTGGTAGAATGCGGAACTACGGTGCTATTACATTTGGGTTTGTGGTAGAATGCGGAACTACGGTGCTATTACATTTGTGTTTGTGGTAGAATGCGGAACTACGGTTTTATTACATTTGTGTTTGTGGTAGAATGCGGAACTACGGTGCTGTTACATTTGTGTTTGTGGTAGAATGCGGAACTACGGTGCTATTACATTTGTGTTTGTGGTAGAATGCGGAACTACGGTGCTATTACATTTGTGTTTGTGGTAGAATGCGGAACTACGGTGCTATTACATTTGTGTTTGTGGTAGAATGCGGAACTACGGTGCTATTACATTTGTGTTTGTGGTTGAATGCGGAACTACGGTGCTATTACATTTGGGTGACTACGGTGCTATTGCATTTGTGTGCTGTGGTTTTTATAGGACCATTTTCTTGTTTTTCAAGAACTAAAATGTCCGCTCACTGTAATGCGAGACATATGAAACCGCGGATGCTTCTTCGTTGCATTTAGATGCCTGGTTATTTACGGCATATATGTTTCATATATCATGCGATTAGAAGCGTGAGCAGGCAACAAAAAGTACATCTTTCTAATTTAAAAAGGTTATATTTGAAAGTCTATTTCGTTTTATATAAGTCGGTTTTGAGAACATTTTAATATCTAAGACACTTTTGTATTGTATATAACCCATTGAATTATATATATATTGACAGTTTAAGTCCACAGTGTCTAAAATTGGCTGCGTTATATGATACCTCCAAACTGTCGATTTCGTTGTAGAATTGTGTGCAGCGTCATAAGAGTTTTTTCTGACAAAAGTAGCATCACCCGCTCCAAATGGTAATCCAAGAAAATCGAACAATGATTTTGCCACATTTAAAGGTTCTTCCACTAGGTCTTCATATCTTAAAGTCGTTAGTCTATCAGGGTACAATTGTCGTAATGTCTCAGCTAACTCTATATTACTCCGCATCCTCGAGCACATTTTCTTGGTGTTATACGCAAACATCAACGCGTTTCTAGACCTCATGTCATTTTTACGCACTTGGGAATCAAGCATTGCGCGAGGGTCTCGTACTAAATGTATTATTTTTACATTATTTAACTTTTTCAAGACATATTCAACCATTTGCATAGACATACGTATAAATTTAATTACTCTGGTTTCAGCCTTCCTGCATTTATTAGTTAACAAAGTTATGCAGTCCTTAATCCCCTGGCTGGAGATTGGGCGTGTCGATTTGGGCTTACGATGTTGACACGCAAAGAATGCCGCCGTATCCCTCATTACGTTGCTCTTCAGGGAGAAGTAATAGTTACCTAGAGTAGATATATCTAGTTTTTCGTGTTGGCACGTGATCATGTGTGCTACTGCTTCGCTTGCTACATCTGTGTAGGTACTGGCATCGCTCAATCGTCTGAATAATAAAATAATAATAAAATAATTATATATAATCCGTTGGATACATTTGAAAATGTTACCAAGTACATCGTGTTACATCTAACATAACTATACTAACAGACCTAGTTATCTTAAAATGGCAAATTTCATATTTGGTTAAAGATAGGTATAAACCCTTATTTGTGTCAATATTTGAAATGTGTGTGTACTAAATACAAAGAGAACACCTACCAATTTCACTTCGAAATAAATATGTTCTGGTCATTACAGCAAATAACGCAGAGATTATTTAACTGCTGGGATCGATTTTAGGGAAATCCTTCACGAGATGGTAGACGTGTTTTTCTTTTCACGAACGAGCATATGCGAGTGAGTGAAGAAAAAAACAGGACTACCATTGAGTGAAATATTTCCCAATAATCAAATCCAGCAGTTAAATAATCTATTTATTACATTTTAAAATCACTATATGTAAAAGTTTAACCTTAATCATTCGCTAAATTGAACGTTATATCAGCGGATGACGTCGACGACAGAAACACTTTAATGACGTCATAACTCGACGTCACAGTTAGTTATTTTTGTGTTTGGAGTTAGTTATTAATATTTAGTGATTATGGATATTCTTTCACTGATAAATGCCAATCTTTCACCCACAAAAATGTAATAAATATTAATAAACAACGACGTTCCAGGCGTTATAAATTTATAAGATGCTATGAAATGTATTGCAAAATATTATATTCACAACAAAATACCTGATCGTTCCATTTAAATATGTAACACTTCCTCTTTTGTGTGACATAGTCTGGAGACTGCGCAATGGCTCATACTCGTAGAAAGTGCCCGTATGTTGCTGCAGAATACTTCCGGTATAGGTGGAGCCAGTGTGCATGTATGCTAGTATAATGACTATAACTGGTTCATGGTGGCTCGGCTTATTGTGAACTGGCGGTATTGGTCCAGATATGTTCGACGTAGTTTGTATTAAAAATATTGTTTCAAGAGATTTAGACTCATTTAGTTTTAAGGATGTTATTCCAAGGAATTTTGTTTTATTTCGTCCAGATGATGCTAGAGTTGATGAGGTAAATGTGGCTTTTGGCGTCGGCTTGTACACTTCGACGTTTGGAAAACTGTTCTGGAAGTTGTCTGTAATATGTCAACTTGTTAAAGTTATATATGAAATATATTAAGAAGTTATTAACAGGGTGTGTTCACAAAGAGGCACACCTACCACAGGCAATGACCTGTTTATTACATGTGTAACCAAAACAATATTTTTTTGGATAGGTCTAAATTCCGCAAAGTAAAAGTACTTTTTTATTCATTCATTTACAAGAATAGAATTAACGTATTCCGTTAATGTCCTTCAATCACAGGATGTGCCATTTTAAATAGGCAATTCGTTACCTTGTTCCCAAGCCATCAAATTCATCCCCTCATTAAAATTATGGTGAAACGTTACTAAGAAAATCGTCACAATGGTGACGTTGTTTTTCCCAGTGACGTTTTTATTCTTTGAAGTAAGTTTTTCGTCAGTTTTTCTGTTTACGTTTGAGCTTGTAGTTCTAACAATGGAGATTTCAAAAATGTCATTTAATTTCGGTAATATAATAATAATTTAAGGATAAACAGGCAGGAGAATAATTAGTTCACGAACATTCATTATCTCATGGGTGACTTTTATTTGAAATGTAATTGAGACCCGAACAGCAGTGCAGTACATAATAATAGGTTGTTGAAGACATAGAGATTATTTAACTGGTGGGATCGATTATAGGGAAATCCTTCACGAGTGGTAGACGTGTGGTTCTTTTCACGAACGAGCGCACGCGAGTGAGTGAAAAAGCAAAGCACATCTACCATTAAGTGAAAGATTACCCAATAATCGATCCCAGCAGTTAAATAATCTGTTTATTACATTTTAAGTTACGTTTTAGCAAACAAATATTCGCTTTATTGAACGTTACTGGCGGATGACGTCGACTCAGCAACACTTTGTTGACGTCACGACTCAACGTCGCAACGTTAGTTATTATTGTGTTCTAAGTTAGCAACGTTAGTTATTATTGTGTTCTGAGTTTAGTTATTAATATTTAGCGATTATGAATATTCTTGTACTGAGAAATCCCGATCTTTCACGCATAGAAATGTAATAAATGAAGATAGTTTGATCAAAAACAACGACGCAGTTGATACTGTACATGTATAATTTAATATTTCTAAATCTAGATTTAATATCACACCATCGCCAAAACATATTTAGGTACGTAGTATGGTCGTCTCTTCGTCGGTAAACGGATCAGCACTATCTTCGAATTCCTGTGGTATTTTAATATGAAATTACTGCTTTCAATTCCAAATTATCGTAAGGTAGACCGAAAATGAAATGAATGTTTGTTCCCTTGATCCATCTTTTTTCGTAATGGTCAAGAAAACAGTTCTAATGCATATATAGTTCTTCATGTTGGATTTCCTCGAGCCGTTCAACATCTCCGAGCCAGTCTCACAAGTTTTTTCAAGTCATATTTTGATTTAGACTGAATCGTTCTTGTTCTTCATTATTCATTATTTATGTCCTTCCTCATATTTGAGTTCTGCTCAACCCGGGGCTAGAGGGCGTGAGCGGTAGCTAGCATATTTCACTACCGCTCATGAACAGTCTCAATCAAACCGAGACTGCAATATTTCGTATGTGTCGTGCTCGGCCGTTTCCAAAGGTCCATTATCATACTCTTTTGTATCGTATTCTAAGGATCTCCTGCGTGCATTATGGTAATCTTGACAGGGTAGCCATCATTCTGGCTGCCATTTTCAACCGTCCCAGTTGTCGTTGGATGCACGTGCCGATGCATGATATGACTAGTTCGTGGTCGATTTTTAAGAATATATTTAAATGTATGTAACGCAGTCTAGATTTAATATGGATTTTCGGCCCGCCATGTGGGTTTTTTTTGGCCCTTCATATGGAGTTTTGGCCCACCGTTTCACGAGCTTGTCTAATATGACCGTAGAGACAATGCCTGTATTACGCGAAATGTTACTATACTGAAAGAAATAAGTTTAGCACGGTCTTTTGCATATCTAGCTTAAAGAAACTGAATGTTTATTTTATAATGTGAAGCATTTGATAACTTTGGCATGTCAGAAGGTATTCTTTTTTATTGCTTATTATGTGTGATTCAAAGTAACTATCAAAGTTATCTCCCATTTATATAAAACAACATTTTTCACATTAAAAATAAAAATATTATCAAGAACAGGGTTAAACTTTATTCAATAACTATTCTGGGTTTCGAAATTACGAACCAAAGTTTTAAATTTTAAAATGATCTCCCTTTATATTGAAATAAGAACGAAATTATTATTTCTGTAAAATAGATAAATTAAAACAGGTTGCATCTTTTTTCGCAGATATCGTTTAAATATAATGTCCTGCATATACTTGTTAATTATGTTAATTATATTGTTAATGGCGGCTGATGCACATAGCCTTGCATCTGCTCAATGGGATTTACCATGTTATTTATGTGCTAAACATATTTCTTTCAGTATATATATAGTAACACATGTAATAATATTAATTAAGGAATAAGCGCGTGATAGAAAAAAAGAAATTTATTCAAATAATTTAAAACAAATGGGACACATGTTTTCATATCTGGTTTCTATTTAACTGGTTTTACTACTTTGCATTTTCTTCCTGAGTGTATATTAACCTCTCGAGAATCGAACAGGAAATATATTATTCAAAAACCGTAGTCAACCAAAAACACGCATAGAAACAAACAACAATTACAAGGATATATAACACTTGACATCACAAACATAAACGTGTTGACAATAGGGTTATCGCATTGGAATAGTCAGTGGCAAAAAGGCCGTTGGATGTTTAAACCATGATCTAGTGTGCACCACGAAACTTCTAACCATTCTGTCATCCAAATAAAACGGGACGTGTCAATAAAGAAATCCCCGCCATGCTTTATACTCTAACAAACTACTAGTCACTACTAGTCAGAAATAATAGTCAATATATGTTTAAACCAAGATGAGCACGTATATTTGAATATTAAAAACAAAAATGAGAACAATTATTCTATAAAAAAAACAATAATAGCACCGAAGCGCGGTGGCACCGTAGGTCTGCACAGCACCCCAATCAGCACAGCACCACAATCAGCACAGCACCACAATCAGCAAATTAAATATGCAATAAAAAGAACGAAGTAACAAACGCAAACAAGAGATAAAAGTAGCAGACTCAGTGTTATTGAGTCTGTTCACGAGAGGTAATGTTAAGTGCAACACCTATCACGCCTCCTAGCACCGGCTTAAGCGATATTCTACTTTAAATCCACAAAGATTAGCTAGACTTTAGTGCCACTTCTCGGTATCTGGATGACAAATTGACAACCCTTTCTTTTCTACTATGGTTACTAATATATATCCTAAAGAACTTCAACTCAACAAAGCTAATATTTCTGATACTAACGCTTCTTTCTCTCTATTAAAATGGTGAAATAATTAGCAAAATCTATGACAAGAGAGATGATTTTAATTTTGATATTGATAATCATTTAGATGGGGTATGTTCCCCGAACAACTTCTTATGGGTTTATCTGTCTCAGCTTATTCGTTTTTCTAGAGCTTGTACTCGAGTTGAGAACTTTAATATTAGTAATCTTTGTATACCTAAAAAGCTACTCAATCAGTGTTATCGTTACTATAAACTTCGTAAAACATTTGCAACATTTTATTATCGTAACCCTGATTTCTTTCCAACTATAAAAGTAATTTAAGAGCTCTTCTGCGACAATGACTATCACAACCTGACTTCTATGGTGACGTGATTTACAAACATCGTAAGATCCTTGATCATGATCACTTTCATACTATCTTTGTTAAACTTGTTAACATGTTTATCAAAAGAGGTTATGACCCTATCATTTTGCAACGCACTGTATGCTTGATGTTGGACCAATTTACAGTTTTCACTTTAATTGTGCGATGACCGGACAGGCTGTGGACCCTTTGATGACGTCTACCGAAAGCCTAACAGGACGGTGACGTTTTATGTTTGTCTGCAATCTTGCCTTGTCGTGCCCTCAATGGTTTATGCTCTTGTTGCTCTGGTACCTGCCATCTTGTTGATCTGGTACCTGCCAAGTCACTGGGTACCTTCTCTGTGGCTTTCTAGTCTAGTTCATTTTGTATTTATATATACACGAGTATCTTTGTGTTTTATTTATATTACCTATTAATGCTGCCTTGTTCGTTAGAGAAAAGCTCATGGTGGGGATTTCTTTATTTACACTGTCCCGTTTTATTGGGATGACAGTAGGTTAAGTGTGAGGTTTGGTGCACCCTAGAACCTGGTTTAAACGCCCAGCGGCCTTTTTTGCCACTGACCGTTCCAAGGCGGTAGCCCTATTGTCCACCATTGTTGTGTTTGTGATATCTTATTGGGCCTTTTATTCATCTTTAAATTTGTTCTTTGTTTCTCTGTGTGTTTGTGGTTGATTGTCGTCCTTGAATGCTGTTTTTCCTGTTCGATTTTAATATCTATATATATTTAAAATTTTCAGATTGTGGGGGCCATCGTAAAGGTCATCCAACATTTCTCTGTTCTTCCCTTCACTTGTTTTGACAACACGCGGATTGATTCGTAACCTACAGACTGCGTATTTTGGTATAGACGACTACATTCTGTCTGCTTATCTATAGACAACTGGCATGACAATTAGCACTTGTAGGTTGCGGCATCCATATATTGTTTTGCTGACAAAGATTCAAAGACCTTGCCTGATTTTCAGTAGTAGTATTTTAACAACTGCGTGTTTTTTACTTTAATAATTATGGGAGGGTGCGGGGTGAGGGGAGCATCTGGAATCTAGTTTCTGACCTTCTGATGGCTGAATTGTTATTCATAATATGTTGTCTCCTAGCTTGAAAGGGAAATTCATACGAAAGATTTAAAACGCTTCTAATACGGCATACACTACCAATACTAAACCAGTACACATACCTGGCGCACCGAACATAGAAACAGTTTTGATAACATTGCAGTGCATTATTAATATAGATTTGTGACAAGAACACATAAAGCCATACCATAGTGTTTTGTTTGAAGGTTCATATAAGTCACGGCAACCCCAATCACGCAGACAAACAATAGAATTACACGAACATATCTCCATTTCCACATTAAATGCAGCTTAGACATGATTTCTTCTTAACTGAAAAATAAATTTAAAACAATAGCTTTTCATTAAAGGGATAGTAGAAATATATTAAACTAATCATTATTATTCAGAGTTCTGGAGAAAAAAAAAAGGTGAGAAATTCATCAAAATCGTTATTTTTCTTTTAAACAATTTAAGGAGACGCCTTTTGTAACTATGGCATCATAGTTCTAAATTATCATATATGGAATATGTCATAGAGTCAAAATATCCCATTTGGCATGTTGTCCAAATCCTATATTTTCCCTATATGTTGTGGCCCTCCTGTTCAATCCAATATACTAAGTGTCCGGTATTTGTTCATTGTTTGTATATGTAAGTCAGGTCAGTCCATGTTTTGTTATGTCATGTGCATGTATACGTCATTGTGGTCGAGTGATCTGATTGGGTATGAATGAACCTTAACCTCTTCTTTGTATGAAATATGAATTCCCGCATATTAGGGACACGCTCGCACTAGGCCTTTTTGAACAGTTGCCATTTTATAGATCGTTAACTGTATTTGCATTTACATGCACTACAACTGTAAAAAGAATACCTTAAGAGATCTCGAATATACATCTATCCATGGTCACCTAATAAAGGAATACAAGAAAAACCCACTACATAGTTTTGTTTTACACGACCCCGATGACAATGGCGCCAAACGTGATTTATTCCATTGGTGATCATGGATTGGACAACATTAGTGTGTATTAGCAGACCAGGGCAGACCATACAGAGCTCTCAACGACTTTGAGGAAAACCCGGCCGGTGATACATGTAAATATGCAACTGCAGCGAAGTGTTGTATTTTTCCCCCGCGGAACAGTTTTTTTTTTAGTGCACTACGTTTCGATTTAACAATCGAACGATATTTTTTTGAGATCTCGACGGGATTATGATTCATGTGGCTAGCCTGAAAGGAAGGATTCGGTTGTTCGAAATGGGATGTTGCGATTGTGAGACTTTACACGCGCCGTGTTGTGTTGGATGAACAAACGTTTGGATATTGACAGTGTATTAGAGTTTGTGTGTTATTTAGTGTGAATTAGTTGTTCTTTATACTAGACATGCGTATGGATGCTCTAGTTTTGTAATATTTTAGGAGTTAGATGGAAAACGGGTGAGTCTATATATTGACCTACTTATTTTGTTTACCTGTGTGTAGAATTACTTCTCACATATAAAAGTACATGCCTTGGTCAAATAAGTCATAGGTTTACCTGCATACTGGCATAGCCTCTAGTTACAAACAGTATTTTTGTGGTTTTCAACCGCTACAACCCATATTTTCCATCAACACTCTTGGAATATCTTATTTGGATGTATTTGTGAAAGTGAAAGTAGGAAAATGAGGACACGTGACCTTTAGGAAAAACATTAAAGTGACACAGTTATTTTTGTGAAAGTGTTCACAGGGGTACCAATTGATATACAGAGTAGTTAGAAATGTGTTTATTTGTAAACAATAAGGTTGTTGTTTGATTTTTGAACTTTTCTGGCCTGATTTATTCAATCTCCCAGAGCACTCTTTCATTGTTTAACTGTCTGCACACTCTCTTTGCACACTACCATGAAGAATGAGAAAGATGTATGTGAGGTAAGTGTTTATGTTACGTGTTGTGTTGTGTTGTCAAAATTGTTCAATGTTGCCTATACTTGTGTTTACATGTATAGTGACCTTTGACCTAGCTCTGTATATGACCTTGATGCATAGCTTGCATATATAGGAAATCTCTGTGGAAAGTTGTTTTTTTATATTTTTTTCAGAATTTGATGTCGCGACGTTCTTTTTTGCGTTATTATTCTTCATCGCGCTATTTTGAACTGCGGACCGAATAATATTTTCAGAGATTTTGATGTATTAGACATTATCATACAGAGTGGTGAAATCTGATTTATATAGGTTAATATGATTTGTGATTGTATTAAACTGTACATTTTCTCTTATTACAGATTAGAAGCTTGTTGATACAGAGAATAATTTATTTTGTTCCAGAATTAAATTGTGTAAATTTCAGAACAGAAATTAATTTATTGAATTTCAGATGGGCTGTTATTAAATTGAATTACATTTCAGATTATTAGAATTACAGGAATTGTAAGCAGAAGTTGAACCTGTGTGATGACAGTTTAAAGCTGTATTATGACCATTAAAGCTGTGTGATTTTGTTCAGAAGGTTAAAGCTGTATTACCCTAATTTAATTAAGTTGATTGACAGAGATTGGACTGATAATTGTGTTGTTGTTTTTCAGTTATACAGTTGTCAACTATATTGAATGTTCAACATGTGATTGTTCATTGAAAGTGTTTACTGTTTACAGATTTAAAGCTGATCAGTCTTCATAGAAGTGAATTGACATTTGTTTACTTGTCAGTGTTTTGTGAATTGTATTGATAATTGTTTATGATTATGCAGTTTAAAGCTGTCTAGTCATTGTATATAGTAAATTATTTGACATTTTATTTCAGTACTTTCTATTTTGTTGATTCTTTTTGGAATTAGGAATCATGGACAAGGCGATTGATCTTCCCAAAACACATGGTGTTGAGGATGATGATGCTACACATGTGAAGACAAAATTAGATGATAATGATTTTCAGATGATGATCAAGGCTCTTAGAAGCAATCAGTATGTGGTCCTGAAGCAGGAGGAGTATGGTGTTCTGGCGTCATCTAAACATGTAACCAGTTCACACAAAACACCTGCCAGAAATGTATTGTTTGATTTTCAGGAACCAGTCGCATCACCGATCTTATCTTCAAGACCCTTAGATTTTTCAACACCCATCAATGGTGCAAACCGTGACGTAGGTGCAAGGCCCAAAGAGAGGAAACCTACTCAGACTCCTGCTGTTTCAGGGAATAATGTTTCCATGAGTACTCCTTACTCACAATTACCCAAACTACCTTTGTTTTCAGGGGATGAGCCAGCACCTAAGGGTGAAATCAATTATGAAGTTTGGCGTTTTGAATTTAAATGTATATTCAATGACCCTTCATTAACAGAACACCAGATATTGCATGCAGCCAGAATGTCCCTTAGAGGCACTGCTAGACAGATGTTAAGACCACTTGGAGAAACAGCTACTAGCAAGGATGTTTTACAGAAACTTGCTACTTTGTATGGGAATGTTTCTACCAATGAAAATGTCATGCAGAAATTTTATACAGCTGTCCAGCATGATTTGGAATCAGTTACATCTTTTGGTTGTAGGCTGGAAACCTTACTGCAGATTGCTGTTGATAAAGGACATGTTAAAACTATGGCAAAGAATGACATGCTTCGTTCTAAGTTTTGGACAGGTTTACGTGATGAGACTTTGAAATCACAGACTCGTCATAAGTATGACACTATTTTTTCATTTGATGCATTACTTCGTGAAATTAGGTCAGTGGAGCAGGAGTTGTCTCTTTCAGGTAGCAAGAGATCCCCCACTGTGTCATCGAGAGTACCATCTCATACTAATGTCCAACATAATCCAGTTTCAGCATCTGATCCATCTAGCAAATTAGACAAGATGGCTGATCAAATGTCGAAGCTCATGGAAAAGCTTCAAAAGCTGGAGGAGAAAGTAGAAAGACAAGAGGACTCAAAGCTACTTCAAAGCACTAACCAAAAAAGTTCATTTTCAGGATACAACGATAGAGGTCGTGGCAGAAGTTATCATGGTTCTTCTGGGCCCAGTAGAGCTCACGATAACAGTAATAGAGGTCAATCGAGAGGAGCCGGACGCGGTAATTCTCGAGGAAGCCATACCTATTACAATGATAGTTTCACTGACCATCATTTAAACTTCTAACCTCCTCAGTTAAAGGGCAACGTGGGGAGGTGAATCATGTTCAACATGATAAAGACCCTGACACACCTTAAATTCCTAAACCTGAATTACTCAGTAGAATGGTCGGAAGTTCCAACCATAGTAAGATCAACATATGTGGTGTTGAATCTGATGCGTTGATTGATAGTGGGAGCATGATTACTTGTATCTCAGAGGAATTCTTTCGCTCACTTAATCCATTACCATCTCTTCTCAGTATGGATGATTTTGAACTGAACATTTTTGCAGCTGGAGGAACTAAACTACCTTTCTCTGGATACATTGAAGCTGAGATTGTCATTCCATTTCTTTCTTCATCTCCGTTTGTTATCCCAGTTCTGGTAATGCCTATGAAGGATTACGTCCAGTCTGTTCCTGTCATTGTTGGTACCAATGTCATCCGCTTTTGCAAGAATGTAGACGATTATACTGTACCCGAAGAATGGCAGACAGCTATTGACAGTATGTGTACTGTCAAAAGTATCCCTGTCAGAACTACCAATAGTATTTGTTTTACTATTGCACCCCATCAAGTTGTTACTATTCATGGGTTTGCCAGGAAATCCGGTAATTTAGACAATGCAGTGACCGAAGTTGTTTCTTCTGCACACTCTCAGAGCTACACCGTTTGTCCTAGGGTTGTTTCTCTTTCGAAAACATCTGGCAAATCTGTTCGCATACCTGTTCGAGTGTGTAATCTGTCTGCTCATCCTATACGAATTTTACCAAAGTCAGTGATTTGTTCATTGAACGAAGTCAGTGTCCTTGACAGTTGGAAACCAGAGCCATCTGTGTCTAATCCTAAGAGCAGTGGTAACAGATCTCCCCTTGAAGATCTTGGAGTTCAGATCAACAAGGAGAACCTTACACCAGAGCAACTTAATAGGTTAAGACAAGTTCTTGGTTCTTGGGATCACTTGTTCTCCAAGTCGATAGTGGACTTTGGAAAGACAGATACTGTCGAACACCGTATTCATCTTACAGATGATGTTCCCTTTAAGCAACCCTTTAGGCGAATACCTCCAGGTTTGTTTGAAGAGGTCAAACATCATCTTAAGGAAATGATAGAAGCTGGAGCAATACGGAAGTCGAAGAGTCCTTACTGTTCTAATGTAGTCCTTGTCAGGAAAAAGGATGGTTCTCTTCGCTTCTGTATTGAATTTAGACAGCTGAATGCAAAGACTATACGGGATGCATACTCTCTTCCTCGTATAGATGACACTCTAGATAGTCTCATCGGTGCCAAATACTTCAGTAAACTCGATCTTCGTTCAGGTTACTGGAAGGTCGAGATTGCTGAAGAAGATAGGCAAAAGACCGCTTTTTCTGTTGGGCCCTTAGGGTTCTTCGAGTGCAACAGAATGGCCTTTGGCCTGACCAACGCACCTGCCACGTTTCAGCGTCTTATGGAAACGTGTATGGGCGAAATGAACCTCAAAGAGTGTTTGATCTTCTTGGACTATATTCTGATATTTTCGAAGACCTTTGAGGAGGATATCGAAAGGCTTGAGGGTGTGTTTGAACGTCTGGCTAAGTACGGTCTGAAGCTCAAACCATCCAAGTGCGAGTCTTTCAAGACGTCGGTTACTTACCTTGGTCATGTGGTTTCCGAAAGTGGTATTGAGACTGACCCTGAAAAGATCTCGGCGCTTACAACTTGGCCCATTCCTACCTCGGTGAAGACTCTTAAGATCTTTCCTTGGATTTTCAGGGTATTACCGCCGTTTTGTTAAGGATTACGCCAAGATTGTTAAGCCGCTGAACGACCTGTTAATAGGTCACCCCACTAACAAAGCATCTAGGAAATCTGGACTAGCCAAATCTAAATGGGAATGGGGCGAATCTCAAGAGAAAGCGTTCAATACCATTATTGGATTGCTTACTTCTCCTCCTGTGTTTGCTTATGCAGATTTCCAGAAGCCTTTTGTTGTACATACCGATGCTTCCATCGATGGTCTTGGTGCAGTGTTGTATCAAGAGCAGGATGGAAAGCAACGAGTTATTGCGTACGCAAGTCGCGGACTGCGTAAAAGTGAGCGCAACTACACAGCGCATAAGTTAAGAGTTTGTATGCCTTAAATGGGCCCTTACAGACAAGTTCCATGACTATCTGTATGGGAACAATTTTGAGATATTGACTGACAACAATCCATTGACGTATGTCACCAAATCAGCGAAACTGGATGCCACAGGGCATCGATAGCTTGCAGCGTTAGCCAACTACAATTTTAAGTTGGTGTATCGACCTGGTAGGTTAAACGGTGATGTAGATTTTTTCTCACGTCCACCACAGCAAACAGAAATGTTTCCTGAGGTTGTTAGAGCTATCTGCAGCGCCGCATTAGCTTCCAGGGAAGTACTCCCACTTATTGAAAGTTGGCCGTCACAGGCAGTGCAGAGTTGAGTTCTTTAGAGTCCGAAGTCTCTTTGGATGCCCAAGAATTCAGCAGCATTGACTGGTGTAAGGAGCAAGCTGCTGATCCAGTCATCGATAGGGTTTTGCACTACTATTATGTTGGACATCGACCAACATCAGAGGAGTGCAAATCGGATTCGACCGATGTACAGTGTTACGTACGTGAGTGGAAAAATCTTCAACTCACTGATGGAATACTGTACCGTAACACAACAGTAAACGGTGAGGATGTCAAACAACTTGTTTTACCCTCTGCATACAAATCCATTGCATTGAAGGGACTGCATGACAATGTTGGACATCAAGGCCGTTACAGAACCTTAACTTTGGTTAAGAGGAGGTTCTTTTCGCAGAACATGGAGTCTGACGTTGAGCGAAAGGTTGCTCAATGTGGACGCTGTATTCGACGAAAGACCCTACAGTACCTCGTGCAAATCTTGTTCCCATTCAGACTTCTCGTCCAATGGAACTTGTTTGCATTGACTATTTATCCCTCGAGCGTTCCAAAGGAGGATATGAGGATATATTGGTCATCACCGATCATTTTACTCGGTATGCCCAAGCATATCCTACCCGGAACCAGACAGCACATACGACAGCTAAAGTGCTATTTGAACACTTTATTTGTCATTATGGCTTTCCAGCAAGGTTGCACAGTGATCAAGGTCGTAACTTCGAAAGTAACACCATCAAGGAACTGTGTAATACTGCTGGAATAGCCAAGTCTCGCACAACGCCATATCATCCAATGGGAAATGGTCAGGTTGAACGCTTCAACCAGACCTTACTCAAGATGTTAGGTACGTTGGAAGACAATCAAAAATCTGATTGGAAGTCTTTCGTGGCACCGCTTGTACATGCATACAATGCCACAAAACACGATTCCACTGGTTTCTCTCCTCATTATTTGATGTTTGGATGGCACCCTAGGTTAGCAATAGATGCTTACCTCGGCGTCAACAATCCATCAAATGAACATGTTAGTCGAGAGAATTACGTCGCCAAGCTCAGTAAGCGACAAGACTTTGCGTACAAAGTGGCACAGTCCCATGCTGACAAGCATGCAGAGAAATACAAGACACATTACGACGCGAGAGTTAGAAACTATGAACTCGCAGTCGGTGATCGTGTACTTGTAAGGACTGTTGGGTTAAAAGGGAAGAATAAGCTGGCTGATAAATGGGGAAAGGATACGTATATTGTCAGGGGTATTCCTAATGAAGACGTACCAGTTTACCAAGTTAGGAAGGAAGTTGGTAAAGGTAACATTAGAACTTTACATAGGAATCTTCTCCTTCCATTTGTCGCCATACCTTGTGTCGACCCTGATATTGTTACTGAATCTTACCCTACAAGACAGGTTAGAACCAGCGCAAAGTCCAAACAAGCACCGGTTCCAGATTCAGAAGAGAGCTCTGAATCTGACGAGGACACTGAATCATCAAGTGATGATGCTCCTAGATACGTCATTCCTGCGAGACGTGAAACAAGGTCTAGGCCTAGCCTTGTGTCTACAGTCTCTGAGGACAGGACAGTCTCTTTTGCGAACACATCAAATCACAGTAGTCTGAACAGTAACAGAAGTGTGCAAAATGATGTAACAACCTCTGCACCATTTACATGGTCTAGGAATAGTTCATTTACACGTTCTGAACCTTCTGGAACTGTTCGACAAGATGTGAACGACTCAACCCCGGATACGACTGCTACTAGTGTGGAAACACCGTCCACAAGTATTCCGCCAGATATTTCGATGGCTTCTCCGCCTCCGCGTCGGTCAACACGCAACCGTAAACCGCCAGACAGATACGGCACTTGGGTTAGAGGTTGTCGAGATACGGCACTTGGGTTAGAGGTTGTCGTGTAGTTAGGTTGAACCGTAACAGGGGAGAATGTCACAGGCAAGTGTACTTATGTGTACCACTTTAGTTATTTTATGATAAAGATGTATTTTATTATGTTTGTTTTTATTTCAGTTAGCAAACACCAATACAGTCATATTTATGTTACTGTGTATGTTGTTAGATGTGTTAAAACGACTTACTATAGTTTGCATATTGTTCTATAAGTATAACGTGGTACAATATTCTGTATGTAATTTACATTAATACAGGTTAAAATGATGCATTACAAGTCATTGGTTTATTGTATGTAGCATATTATTATTTTTCAGCTTAAGTAACTGCTTCAGCTGGATGGCGGCCAGTAACCATTTATATTAGCATTATTGAGTATATTGTATGTAGTAAATTGTCAGCTCAAGAATGCAATATGATCTATATTTCAGCTGAACGGATTTTAAAATTACTGTTATTTTAGAAGTGAATGCCAGGAGTCATTTTCTCTTAGCAGGGAAGAATGTCACAGAGTCAAAATATCCCATTTGGCATGTTGTCCAAATCCTATATTTTCCCTATATGTTGTGGCCCTCCTGTTCAATCCAATATACTAAGTGTCCGGTATTTGTCCATTGTTTGTATATGTAAGTCAGGTCAGTCCATGTTTTGTTATGTTATGTGCATGTATACGTCAGTGTGGTCGAGTGATCTGATTGGGTATGAATGAACCTTAACCTCTTCTTTGTATGAAATATGAATTCCCGCATATTAGGGACACGCTCGCACTAGGCCTTTTTGAACAGTCGCCATTTTATAGATCGTTAACTGTATTTGCATTTACATGCACTACAACTGTTAAAAGAATACCTTAAGAGATCTCGAATATACATCTATCCATGGTCACCTAATAAAGGAATACAAGAAAAACCCACTACATAGTTTTGTTTTACACGACCCCGATGACAAATATTTAAAAATATGATATTTCTTTTACTATTTTATAGAAAAGAAATGGAAACAATTGTATAAACAATGTGTATACTTAGTGTAATATTGCATTAAAATTTACTATCAGATAATTTTTTTGAATTAATTTAAATTGAATTAATTTAGAATGACTTTCTTTCCTTTAAATGAAATCGATCAGCATGAATATTTAGAACTATGACGTCATCAGTCTCAAAATGGCGGCTTCCATGTCCATTTTAGAACAACCTTCAAATAGTGATATCTTCTTGTTTATCAAAACATATGTGCCTACAGTTCCTTAAAGGAACACACGACAATTAAAGCAGCACCTCAATGTATTAATCCTGTATCATTTTGACTTTAAACTGCTTGCATATAATTAAATAGAAATTTGAGTTTTCAATTATCTTCGTTATTCTACCACTGAAACTTTTAAATATATTATTGATGCAATATATATATAGTTAGTAATGTGTAAAAACAAAAAATAATACTAATGATTGAACAAATGCAAGTAATGTAGGAAAAATAACGTGACGTGATTGCCGTGTGTCCCTTTAAAAATGGTTTGATAATGTAGCGAAATCAACCTTTCATTTATTTAAAATTGTCATGTTAAAATGAAAGACGAAACAACACGAACAAGTACAAAGACATGTAGTACATGTATACATGTATTATGGATATACACAGACGTGTGTCCATGGGTGCCTTGCTTTTCGCAAGATTCTAAATCGCATGTGACCATGTAATGGTTCAACCCGCGGAAAGAGGGCGTGAACGGTATCAGATATTTTCATGCACAGTCTCAATCAAACCGAGACTGTGGTATTTTTTGTATTGATCGTGTTCGGCGAGTTCCAGTTTCCTTCTTTCCATATGGCTGTATGGTTTTTAATCTGAGAATCCAAAATCTTTCCTTGCATAAACGATTCATCTCTCCATTAACAGTATCCATTAAATAGCGCAAGATGTGATCCATACATTTTAGAACACTCGCCTGAACGTTGTTTTGTCTAAATGCTTGTTGTTTTTGCAAACATTCGAGGGAATTATGACTTTGTCTTCAAAATACAATAAAGTGCACACAAAAACTCAGAAGTTAACCGGTCAAATGCATTAATTCTGTGAAGTCACTGACACTCTCGAACGCAATATTTTTCAATTTTGTTTGGTATCTTAACAATGCAGAATGTCTTTGTAGACTTATTTTGGTCATCTGTTTTGTAACGCCATTAATATTTTGGCGGTACTCTAAAACGAAGTAACGCCTCAGATCAGGTATCATTTTAAAGAAATTGCTTTTCTTATTTTTTCAAGCACACGAACACGTTTTTATCGTCATTATGTTTCGGCATGTGTTAGCTTAGCCATATAACGATTACATTGGATATACTGGAAATTTTATCTCTCATGTTTACGTTCTTAAAAATGTAAAAGAAAAAGAAGCTATCATAGACACAAATATGCCTAATGAAAATATTCTGGAGCATTTCTTAAGAACGACAATAACTATTCAGTTGTCTCACATTTTCGAAGAAAAAAAGAGGCATATATATGGTGAGGAATTTTTTCTTCATCGACGACGGCGAAGAAGGCATCAAGTTATGTGTATGTGTTTAGCTCGGTTTCTCTTTAAGACTATGCAGTAGAACAAACAAGCTTGGCTCATATTTGTATAATGGGTAAAAAAGCAAAGGTATCCCGTAGCCTGGTGGCCGTTGGGACCTGAACATTCCTTGACTTGAATCAGGTACCTATTTACTGCTGGGCAATGGGGAGTTTTTCAGTCATTTGCCAAAACGGAAGCTCGAATACGCGACTTTCAGAGCAAAAGAAGCATATACCTTACAACGACATGCGGGCGATAAAAGCGTTTCGTGTGCTTGAAAAAATAAGAAAAAAATGTTTCTTTAAAATGCTATCTGATCTGAGTGGTTACTTAGTTTTAGACTACCTCCACCACATCAATGGCGTTACAAAAAAAGATGAGAACATTACGTCTACAAAGTCCTTTTGGATTGTTAAGTTACCAAACAAACTTGAAAACATTGCATAGGAGAGTGTCATTTACTTCACAGAATATAGAACAGTGCGATTTAATGCATTTGACCAGTTAACTTTTGAATGTATCTGTGGTCTTAATTGTGTTTGGGTAAAAAAAAGTCATAATTTCCTCAAATGTTTGAAAAAACGACAAACGATTACATTGGCGTAGCTCTGCATAGGCCCTGTAGGAGTGGGTGTATGCCTAATTTTCAGAAATAGAAAAATTCAAAATTCAAAAAAATGCAATAAAAATCGGGATGGGGAGGGGTGGAGGGGGTGGGGCTGTATAGGCTGTATAGGCAGCGTAGTAACCAGAAACTATTATTTTCATATATATTTGTTTAGTTATCTTTGCCCTTCTTAAAGTCTAAAATATACGTCAGCAACCACCTAATGCATTCTAACATAAAACAAAAATCGGGGGAGGGGGTGTGGGGATGTGGGGTGTGTCCCGGACCCCGCTAGCATAATAACTTTAACTGCGGGCCTATGCCGTCAAAAAGGCCAAGCTACGCCCCTGGATTAAACAAAACAACGTTCAGGAGAGTGTTCAAAATTGCATGGCCCACATCTTGCGCTATGTCACACTTCTGGTCAAATACTCATTTTCTTACCTTCGGTGTAAATTTACACCCCACTGAGGCGTTATTCCACCATAAAATGTCGTTAGTTCCACCACATCAACGTGTGACTTATGGACATGGTGATATCTAAAGATTCGCGCTTCGTTAATGTTACGTCTAGAAATGATACATTTGGATGAACGTTTTCAGAGCATCAATAAATACCTTTCCAATAAAAAAAAATGTTTCAAGCGTGTCGACCCAGATCATGAAACGTCATCTTAGTCTAGAATCTAAAACGTATTATTCTTATTTCCCCATAAAGAAAGCGGCATATGTAGGGACCCATAGCGGTGCCAATCTTTGTAAATCATCAACGACATTACACTGACAATGATTGTTTTCAAGAACTATAAATCTAATTGAATTGAATGTTGTTTAACGGCTCATCAACACAGTATAGGTTATTTAGCGCTGCCCCAGAGAGAGGGAAAGGATACATAGGAACCGTGCCCTACTCTTATTATCGAATAGATGCCTATGGTTCTTTAACGTGCTCGGAGGATAGACTGATACACGGGGCCGGTTTACGTCCCCATCCGACGAACGAGGCTAAGGGGTAGTGTCTTGCCTAAGAAAACACCGACGAAACTCAGTGGCACCTCGGAGGATTGAACCTGGGGCCTCCGGTTACAAATCCGCCGCTCTACCGACTGCGCCACGCCAGCCCTCTGGGGAAAGGGCTGATAAACTAATCTAAAAAGTGAAACTAGATCTTCGCATGAAATCCTGAAAGGTCTATTTGAATTGTCTTGTCAATGGACTATGTACGTGCAATTATAACGTCATCATGTGGTATGTTAACATAAAGGTAATACACATACTCGTCAAATAACTCATCTTTATTGTTTTGGTATCGCGAGCATTGTTGTACATATTGATTTTTGTATTAGTGTCTCTGGAACTTAATTAATGACAATACATGAAATTCTATTCTCGCAGACTCACATAAAGTTAAATATGATTTGAAATAGGAACACATCTAATACAGATATACGAGTCTTCCTAATGATTTATTTTTTGCAGTGTCACGCATTACATGAAAATGATATAAAAACATAATAGTGTCGGCATGTAATTGGAGTACTAATGACATCGTTAAGCATTTAGATTCTATACTTTAATCAAGAATGCCAGCCTTACCATCTTATATTACGAATATCTTAGATTTTAAACTTAAAGCTGTACAGTCCCTATTTTAACTGATAATAACTCATGAATATGAATGAGTCACGTGTGAAGTAGTTTCAAATCGACGAACACCCCAAAAGTCGGTATATAAGGAGAAATCGATACGTACAATTTCACATTTTTATTTAGCCTCCGTACAGGTAACATCGATAAATATACGGCTCCAGAACGTATGTGATAAAAAAATAGTTGTCCAGAACGGGATTTGAACCACAGCCTTGCACTTGTAAGATTTGAAAGATGTACACTGAACCTCTAGACCACTGCTATTTATTGGTATTTTGTAGCATTTTTAACACTAAATAGGCATTACGTAATATACAAGAGCGCGCACACAAACTCATCAAGCGCTAATAACAAGTCGATATATGGTTGATTTGAGACGAAGTATTAGTTTCATATTGATAAGATACAGTAATACACCAGGCAATGTTAATGTACACGTGCGACAATATGGACTGCATATTTATTGATCCATCTTAGTTGCGTTCAAATATGTTAAGTTATTTTGCCTCATAATATATGGTAGTTAGTATACTATTTTCTCAAGTAACGTTGTAGTTCCGTGGATAGAGCATAGGACTTGAAATCAGAAGGTCGTGGTGTTCGATCCCCGAAAGAAGCTAACTTTTTTTTTTCGGTAAAACTTACTGTTGCCTGTGTATAGGTACGATGTGCACTGGTCGATGTATATACCGTAAATGATTTCATGCGCTATATTTGCTCGCTTAAATACCCGATTTCGACATGAGCTGGTGAACATGAAATTACAAATAAAGACACGCCTACAAAGAAGAAATCGATTGATATAGGGACTCTGTAGCTTTAAGAATGTAAAATTAAGACCCAAAGAATCATTCTAATTACGTTGGATGTGTTATTCACAACTGAGGAACATCACCTGTCATTTGTATATATTTACAATGTGTACAATACTGGAGAAACACTCCTATAACACTAACCACCACTGACGAATATCACATGTCATTTCTAGGCATGTCCATGCATTACAATATCACCTGCCACATCTACAATAACTTCTGAGAATTGTAATTATGGTTCAGTTATTCTTTAATTTAAATGTCATTCTTACAAATATACCAGAGGTATTCATTCGTAAATAATTTGTTAACGCACATACAATATAATGGAAAATTGTCTACAACTTATGCCAAATTTCAGAAACGCATAGGACGGTGTGTTTGAAATACCGAATACCCAGATTCAAAAGTAGATGTAAAAATCGAACAGGAAAATTAGCATTCAAGGACGACAGTCATTTACAAACACACACAGAAACTAGAAATTGTTATTGTCCATGGGACAAAAACGTATGGCTCCCCCACTCGCCCAAACAGGCATAATTGACGACTCTAGTCCAACCGTTCTCTATTGATCTGAGATCGTTTTGATATTCAATATCCCTGTGACTGATACATCTACTATCT